>WMED01026413.1:0-10817 GCA_019650415.1 Pipa parva
AAAAGAAGGGAGTGGTCAACAGTGTCAAATGCAGAGGAAAGGTCAAGGAGAATTAGAACAAAAAAGTGACTCTTGGCTTTGCAACCTGGAGGTCATTTGCAAGTTTACACAGAGCAGTCTCCGTAGAGTGCCCCGGCCTAAAACCAGACTGCAGCGGGTCGAGGAGATGGTGCTCATGCAGACAGTTAGTATGGTGGGTACAGGAAAGACGTTCTAGAAGCCAAAGGCATATTGGGGGACAATTTTTCCACATATCCCCCTAATTTTATGGTTCACTTTGCATTATTTATTCAGAATTTCCAATTTTCCCAGGTAAAATAAAGACTCCGTAAACAATAATGAAAACTGTCTATTTCTGCCTATTGTGGAACAACAGCAGCAAAGGAGCGCCGTCATATTCAATTTACCTCATGACAGAAGGTGCATTGCTGGAACGCTGATGGAGGTGAGTTTAGCAATGGGTGACGTGGGCAACAGCGCCCCTCAAATAGATTGCGCCATGGGCAGTCGCCCACATCGCCCTGGTCACTATCATGGGATTTTGTCAGCAGGAGAAAGAGAATTTTTAGCAGGGTAAGTCATCAACGAGGCAATCATTTACTGAAATGTGATGTAAAACTGCTACTGCGCTTGCGCTATTCTGTGAAATGCACAGAAACAGGAAGTGAAGAGGATCACAGCGATTGTCAGGACCAAAAGACATCAGCAAGTTATAGAAAATGGAAGCGTACAAGAGTAAGTATCCCTCTTTAAGAATAGATACTGGGATGAACGAGCTTTTAGCTTACCGTTATTTCACTGGCGCTGAATAGTCAGAAAAACTTTTATAAATAAAAGGGAGATTTATTTATTTGAATCCTTTTCCCGACAGCCTTTACCTTCCACAACTCCTTACATCTGGAATTTTAATGGTGCAACCGTCCTTTATACAGTAAACAAGCTACAGCATTCTCACTCGCAATAAATGCGCTGGAACGAAACTTGCGCTTACCAGTCAATGTCCCCAAAAACACAGCCCCCTTCATTTACTCACTGGGGAAAGTTTATCAAGGGGGGTTATTATTATAATTATTATAAACATTTTTGCCTTTTCGTCAGACGAATAATTGAAAAAAAATATCAAATGAAATCTGGAGAAAAAGGTTTTTTTAAAAAAAAAATGAAAACGTATACGCAATATAGAGAAAAATAAGAAATAAAATAGTCAAAATGTATTAAACAATGGAAATAGAGCGAGGAGAAAATGCAGAAAATATCCCATAAAAATAGACATTCCACACCTTTAACAACCAATCAGTGATTAGCTGTGATCAGTTTAGCGCAATTGAAAGTCCACTAACGTAAGTCATTTATCAACATCTCAGTCTAAAAAAAAAAAATGAATTGAATGTTCATTGATCGTCATTCTGGTGTCCAGGGCCAGGCCGAGGGGTAGGCAGGGTAGGCAACTGCTAGGGAGCAGCAGGAGGGGGCTGCTATCTTGGTGTTTGCCCCCCTCCTTTCCCCTATTCCTACCTATCTCTTCCGTGGCCCGGATGTCTCTGCTGTAGCGCTTAGCGCTACAGCGTCCCTCCTACCGGCAATGACGTAACTTTCTGTGAGCAGCAGGAAGTTGAATCATTACTGGGGAGAGGAATGCTGTAGAGCTTAGCTGTACAGCAGAGACAGCTGGGCCACTGAGGAGGTAGGTAGGTACAGGGGAAAGGAGGGGGGCCAGTACTAAGATAGCACCCCCCTCCTTCAGCGGGTAGGGTCTAGGAAGGAGGAGAAAGCACAGTGTGGGAGGGGATTGTGGGGGAAGCAATGTGTGGGAGGGGGTTGTGGGAGCAGAATACAATGGGAGGAGGTTTTAGGGGCAGCACAGTGTGGGAAGGGAGTTGTGGAGGCAACACAGTGTGGGAAGGGGGTTGTGGAGGCAGCACAGAGTGAGAGGGTTGTTGTGGGTGCATTACAGTATGGGGTTGTTGTAGGGCAAGTAGCTCAGGGGAAAGGGGGGAAGGAAAGCAGCATAAGGGGGCAGCAGGGGAAGGTAAGCAGCAGGGAGGGGGACAGGGAAAACTTTACCTTTAAGAATTTTTTCTTTGGGGGAACACCCTAATGAAATGGCCTGCGCATGCCTATCCCCATATATATTATACAGGCCGAGGGGGAGCACTTGAGGATGACATCCTACTAGGAGCGCTGAGGAGTAAGACGTCTGTACGATGCTAATACTTCTATACAGAGGTTACGATGATCTGATTCTTCTCAGAAGAATCCCCTGAGCTCCCAGACAGAGCAGCGCACAGAGTATAAGAATCAGATCATCAGGCGCCACTGCATAGAAGCATTACTAGTCTACTAAGCCATGCAGCAGGCTGAGAGTGGGATTATGCAGGTGTATCAGTCATCAAGGACGTGGGGCGCAATTTCATTACTCCACCTAGGGCGCATTAAAAGCTTGGCACGGCCCTGCAAGTGTCACTATACAAATCAAATTATTTGCTGAATGAACAATCTGATAAATATTCTCCTTGTGGGTGAGACATGGCAGGTCTGTGCATCTGGAATGTTTATACATAACGGGTTAAGGTTTAAGGTCATCTCTGGGGGCAACAGGATAAACCTTCTGAAAATGACCAGCTTCCCCCCCCCCCCCCCTGCAATTTCTCCACCACTGGTACAAAATATAAAAACAAAAAAATGTCAGGAGCAAGTCTCTTACTCGTTCGATCCCCTGGGATACCCTTAGTCAGAGCTTTTTTTTCAAAATCTTAAGATATTATTTTCAAAACATATTTTAAATATAAAAATTTTTTTCAAACACATGATTATTACCTCTGTGATGTCAGGAAAAATGAAATTTAGAAAATTTAGGGAATTTAACATTTAAACGCGCACATTATATATTTTTGTGTGGGATTTTCTGATGTTTAAGTTGATAATTATATTAGGCACAGTAATGACATTGCGATGACACGTGATGAGGCGTACGCCACCATAGTTGATCCTTTAAATGAGAAAAAACTGGAAGGTGGAATAAATAATGTATATTTATTCAAAATAAAATCACTTTTCTGTATATTAATTTCATAGTACTAATCATTGTTATAACCAAACCCCAGACATCCTAGGGCAGCGCTTCTCCCCTTTGAGGGTCGAACGATTCTCTCCCAGGGGTCGCCGATCACGCTGTAACTTCGGTAGTGAGCGCAGGTCCCTTTATATAGAGGTGTGTGCGTGATGACGTCGCGGCCAAACGTCATCATGTGACGTATGACGTGGTGATGTCACCAATTGGACGCTGGCATGATGATGTCATCGTGAGAGTCGTGGATCCAGGTAGGTTGAGAACCGCTGTCCTAGGGGAAATTTATAAAAGTTATTTGCCGCAATTCAATCCATTTCTCTGCTTTTCACAGCATTGTCACCGTTTTTTGGGGGTTTTTTTGCTGTATTTTAGATTAGATTATGTAGCTCTGTATAAAATGTATCAATGGAAGAAAGATAAATATGAATAAATATCGATGTGTTAATCCCGCTACGCTTTACATTTTTTTCACCGGAGCGACTCTTCCATTGATATCGATGATCTTATCCTTGGAGAGAAAATATTCTAAACCATCTCCATAGGGAATCATGGGTTTTCCCCAACCACAACCGCGAGAACGCTTTTTAGCGATTAAAAAAAAAGGTCAGAAAGGGATTAATAAATATCGCTATCAGCAATATCAATATTTTCCACCTAATTAAAGGTATATATATGTGTTGTTATAGCAGGAGAACCTTTTTTGGTATTGTTATAAAACCCCCTGTGTTGTAAGGATTCAATTATTTTTTATAAATATGTGTAAGTTACATTCGTGACTAGTGACGGTGGTTCTAATTTAGATTTATTTTAGTTTTATCATGATATATAAATATATATATTATCTATAGTTAAAACTAAATTGAACTTGTATCTAATATACTGCAAAAAAAAAATAATGTCATATTCAAATTATTATTGTTAATATTGCATTATATACATTTAACAATATGCATTGCATCAGGTGAACAGTGTTTGTTTAATTTATTTTTACTATTTCATAATCTAATATATAAAAAAATAAACTCTCATTTAGAAAACAGATACTTTTTAAGATTCATTCAAGATTTAAAAACCATGAATCCAGTGGCCATTTAGTGGGAATTTATTTAATTGTAAATTTATAGTATTTCTACATTTATTTAAAATACTCTCTTTTTTAAGGTTTTCACCGTATAACTGAAATAGTTCAATGCGTAATTCGACTAAATTTAATGCACCTTTTTTTTTTTTATTTGAAATGACTTTACAAATATTATTTTTAATTTATAAAAAGTCATTCTGATCGGTGTCGTTTTTTTTTAATAATATATTTGTGGATTTCCTTAGTTCCCGAGCCCTTTAAACTGTAGTCGGGTTTAGAAGAATGAATTCTCTCCGTCTAATTAAACACAAACCTAAATAAATATCACAGGGATCCGATTAGAATTACAAAGCAACGGAGGAATAGCAAGTTGGTCAATTACAGAAAGTAACATGAAAGGTCGTCTCATTTACTTCCATTGACTCTTCTAAGGAATATAAACCTACAGATATATTGCTCATTATATCTATTGATTTGTAGAAATTGGGCAATTTAAGAAAACTGTATTTTCAGTAGAAAAGTCCCTAATACACAGCTTTATCACCCTTCTAGGTAAAATAATAAAAATTCGAGGAGAGAGACAGGGGGAGGGTGGGGGGACAGACAGAAAACAGTTAGTGGTTAATGTGTTTTGGGAATAATATTGATGAAGTTGTTGCTATTTCTGCCCCCAAAGCTATTAAATTGACAGTTAGTGCATGAGGCTGATTATCCTCGCCTGTTTTTCCTCTCACAACCTGACCCGCAGCTGCTTGTAATTCCTGCCTGACCTCCCCGCTATTCTTGGTCATTCAAAAAAATAAAAAGAGAGAGAGAGAATTCACTTCAGGGCATCTCCGAAGAGAAATTAGAAGTTACTAAATGCTTTCTGAAAGGCTTAAACCCTAATTGCGTTATTTTCTCCTGCGCTTTTTTGCCTTAAAACGTTGCCGCTTTTCATTACAAACAGAAATGTTTGATTTTTTTTTTTTGCGGGAAAATTCTGCCCGTATTCGTCCGAAAGTTTGTTAAGAATTCAGGTGCAAGGTGTTTAGAACATGTCGCAGCGCTGTTTATATTAACAGACCGTTAATGTTTGGGGAAGCGCACAAAGGTATTATATAATGTATAAGATGATCTTATGAAATAACACATCTTTCCTGCACGTCTGACACTTCACTAAAAGGGGCTTTTAAACATTATTCTTTAACGATTATTTTAAGATTCTTGAAAAATAAAATACTAAATGTGTAATATTAAGATTGAATATAATCATGTTATATTTGCATTAAAGGCAATGCCCTAACATTTCCTCTTTTGAAAGCTGTCATAAAATAAACTCAGCTTCGTAAAATTCCCTACGAATCCAGAAGAAAATGTCGCAGTGAATTTATTGCTTTAGTTTTGTCATAGAAATACAAGAAATCTGACTCTTTAGCAACAAGTGAATAGTTTTGTCATTTAACGGCGCGGTGGCATTCTTCACCCAGTTTAATATTTATTAGGTAGAAATATAATTAATCATTAATATCTTCATTTTTATTATGGATTTTTGGGGTAAATGTCAGTTTGTATCTTTCTCACTGTGCTTTAGAAATATTTATTGCATTAAAGAATACGATTTGAATATTTCACAGTTATTTCAATTCAATGAATTTTTTTTAATTACAGCATTCAACTTTAATAACAGAGTATGTACAAATTAACAACATTTTGCTCACGTAAACAATTGGTTAAGTGCTTGTCAGAGCAAAAACCGATAGAATTTGGGAAATAAATATTCTTGGGTAAAAAATATTGTGTAAAATGATTGACGCCATTTTGTCGCAGTTAATATTTTTCTAGCTTCAAATGCTGGGATGGAAGTGGTTGAAGCGAAGTTAAGCGCGTTCCTACTGTATAATTTCCCTATATTAAGAGAAGATGATTTAGAACTATTTTGTCAGCTTGAGACATCCCCTTTCCCGCAAACTCAGTGCTTAATGCGAGGATCCCACAGGACTAAGATGAAAGCGCTATTGATTATAGGAATCTCGCTTCTTCCTAAAACTTAGGGCCTCGGCGCTAAAAGGTTTATTTTATGCTCTTGAGCTTCCACTAGTGCTTAAAGGATATATAAAATAGAAGGTGCTTTCATATATACAAGCATCGTGTGTGTGTTAAATTTAGGGTTGTACTAAATGTACTAACTCGGGAGAAGGCTTTGGACTTTTTTTAATTAAATATATCCATGGAAAGGTGGCTACAGTATACTGTATATAGCTATATTGTATGGCTCCACTTTATATATTTAATGAAAAAAAAAGTTTCTCACGGCAAGTTTCACATGAGGCAAATCTCATGATATTTACTGCAAGAAACTTCAAAGCCTTCTCCAGATTAAACTCGGAAAAGCCAACTTTTCCAAGTTTAATAAATATCACCCAAACTTTCTCGGGGTAGAATACATTTGTCTGGCAGTTTCATTATTTGGTTTCTCCGAATTAATAAAAGTGTAACAATTTTCAATATTTAGGGAAATAAAAACTATATGCTGATATAAAATATGCTTTTTTTTTTGTTAAATTGTCCATATTTGGCATTTTGGCTATATTAATACAGATTTGATATATTTAGATTGTAAGCTCTATGGGGCAGGGACCTCCATCCTCTTGTGTCAACCATAACCCAGCACTTAAAGTGATGTGTCCTTGTGATATTATACTTGTGTAATGTACTTTCCCCATGTCTGTATTATATTTGTATTGCTGAATTGTACGTAAATTTGTGGCGCTTTATAAATAAAGTTATAATACCTAGATAAATACATACGGTATATATATATATATATATATATATACTGTATATAATCCATAGGAAATGTAGGTTTCCAATTAGTTTGGCACAAAAATTTCCAAAGCGTGGGGATATTTACTAAAGCTGGAAAGGTTGAGTCTATTTCATCTTGGGGAGATTTACTAATCTGTTGGAGCGTAATTTTATCCCCCAGGGGTGCTTTGGAGGTGTTCCCCTGCATCAAGCGGGTGTAAACCCATTATTCCCTATGGAGTTGGTCCTGTCACTTATAAATAAAATCTATGGATATCGTTCTGTAATGGAAGGAGAACCTAATAGAGGAAACCCTGCAAAGTGGCAGCTGATCCATATTTATATAACGATTTATTTCCATGGGAAAACATTTTTATCCTTTGTAACCCAGAGGAATCCGAAAGTACAGGGAAATGGGTGAAAACAAACGATACGGTCAAACTGGTCTTAGTAAATAAGCCCCCGGTGTAGTTTACTTCAAAGACGGAGCATATGGTTTGCCCGCCATGTTAAACGGCTCCAGATGATGCCGCCTATTACAAGCGTAGCGCGAAATTTATTAAACCTGGAAAAGCTCGTTTTCGCTTTTCCGAGTTTAATCATCGCGAGAACGTTCTGAGTGTTTGGAAGAACAGGCAGCACGTTCTCACGGTAAGTATAGCAAGACTTGGTGCGTGCGATACTTGCCGTGAGAAGCCTTTTCTATAGAGTATATCCATGGACAGGGTAGCTAAACAGTACAGCTTTCCATGGATATATTGTATAGAAAAGCTTCTCACGGCAAGTATCATGCACCAAAACTCGCAATACTTATCGTGAGAACGTGCAGCCTGTTCGCCTGAACACTCAGAGTGTTCTCGCGATTAAGCTCAGAAAAGCCGAAACGGCTGCAGTAGTGATGTAATTTCACTTCAGCGGTCAAATTCACATTACCATGCGAATAAGCCCCCAAGTAGGAAGCAAATCAGACAAGCCCTGCTGAATTAACAGCATAATCTACCAGCATTATTGGAACAGCACCCCCTAGCTCCTTATCAGAGCATAAACTGCTTTGAATATCGCTGGCATCAGGGGGCGTCGACTAACATTTATCAATATCAAAAAAGATTGATAAATATGGATGCGTTCATACCATTACACTTTGTGAGATCAGTCACCTGTTTTTTTAGCAATATCCATATTCATCAAGCCCTTTTACATGTTATTTTACTAATACAAGCATTCGCCTGCCCGGTGGATAAATCAGCGATATCGATATTAAGGGCTCCATCAATGTCAATTTTAGCAGAATTAACACATCAATATTTATCAATACATTTTTTTTTTCTTTACTTTTGCATAAACTAGAGGATTCGGCAGAAAAATAAACCATGAAAAATCTTAGTAAATATCCAATGACAGGACCAACTCCATAGGGAATAATGGGTTTACGCCAGCCTGAGGGGGACAAATAATTTTGAAGGATAAAATGGTTTTAGAACAGTTCAGTAAATAGGAGAAAACAGCGATATCGTTAAATATAGACGGTTTCTCGTCCATTTACCAGTCCAAACACCTGGTCGGTTTTAGTAAATACAGCGAGTCTGGAATCTCTAGTGTTTAATCTGTTGTGTTATACTGCCATCTGGTGGTCTAGGTCCAGAACATGCTAAAAGAAATTGTCACTTTTTTTATTGACCAGCGACAAATGATAAAAGAAACCTTTGGAAGAAAGATTTTCCTGCCTAGTAAAATTATTTTAACTTCCTAATTTGTGTTGCTTTATGGTTGTTCCCCCTCCACCGCTGTGTCCATTGCTTTGTAAGGGGGGATATCTGTAAAAGTCGACTATAAATAGGGACCCCTATAAATAGCTGAGGAGTCGGTGAAGATCCTCGGTGCCGGTGTGGACAGTGAAGACAATGGACCTCCTGGGTTTTTTTTATTTTCGGCGTTGGTAGGAGGCAGGCACCGACAGCAGATCAAGAACAGAAGATTCCCCGCATTAACTCTTGGATCACGCCGGACTAAGACTATGGATCGAGGGAGGGTGAAGAGGTGAGGTCAATCCTGACTCCCTTGGTTAAGGTTGATGCCCCCCTATGCCACTTGGTTACTGTGTTAGGTGGTAGGGGGTCCAGCGGAACCCATTCCTGGTAGCGACCCCCCCCCCCCATCCCACATAGCAGTTGGGGGAATAGGGGTCCCAGGGACCCCTAATTGTTTTTTCATACCCCACAGGGACTTCAGGATAAGGGGAAGAGGAGCATCTTCTAGTGGTACCAATCCTCCACCATGCCGAGCTCTGGGGAAGGGTGGGGGACAGGGGTCCCAGGGACACCTCCTTTTTAATACTACATGCCCCCCTACCCCAAAGCAACACAAAGGGGCAGGGGGTAGGGAAGTGGTTCCTCAGCACTTACTGATTCCCCCACCTAGCTTATTGTTAAGTAAGGGGTGATGATTCTGGAGGGAGGTGTGGTGGTCCTAGAGACCCCTACTAGATGGCGTTTCCATACTTTAAATGAATTATTTCCATAGCACTAATATTACACTACTATTACAATATATTGTAATATTACATATTACAATAATATAATATATAATACTAATATAATATATATAATATACTGTATAATATTACAACTATGGAAACAACTGTGTTTGAAATGAGTTAACCCCTTACTTGCCGGTTAATGATTTTTAATGTATTTAAAAGTAGTTTAGGGATTTATGTTGTTAGTTGTGATTGTTTATACATTGTTGCAGTCAGCGTTTAATTTGCTATACTTTTTTTTGTGTAGTTGTGTTAGTTTAGTAACAGCTTGCAGCTATTGAGGTGTTAGAGAGTGCTTTTTTGATGTTCGTGCTGTAGTTAAGCATAGATGTGAATAGCTTTCGCCAGGTGTAGAGTGAGCGATAAGTTTGAGCATAGTAAGAAAGAGAAGTTTAGCAAATAAGCCCTTGAGCAATAACAATTATTCGATGTTTGAATAATATTGCTCAAAATAAGCGGTATTGGTAAAAACTTCCGATACTTTTTATTAAATTGGGGAAATAAAAGTTAACTTATCGATATGGATATTACAGTATGTGTCTGCAACAATATACAACAAAACCCAATGCTGGAAACCTATGCAGGGGCATATTAAATAGGGGAAAGAGGTCGAAATCGGTAAAAAAAAAAAAGCACATTTTACTATTCGCTTTTAAAATGAAAATCAATTCGACTTTAGTAAATGTGCCCCATTAGCTTAGCTTATCACTGCTCCCATATCATTCCTCAGCAACGCCCAAAACTTCAGAGGGGCATCTATTGGTTGTGACATTGTGTGTTAAATTAAGTTAAACGTGTGGCTAACTGGAGCGTCCTTCAATCTTGCAGATATTTTGATTTGTTCTGGATTTGTGACTTCATTCAGGTTCGTTAACGGGAATCCCTTTCACAAAGCGTTCATCAGCTCAGTAGAATTATATAATGTAACCGGCTGCATTAATGACACTGCAGCTGCGCAAATACGCCGATCTCCATTCAAGGGAAACTTCTGCAGTTTTATACTGGTTACTGACTGTGTTCTAAAAGGAATAGTGATAAAATGCAGGTAATTAGAAACAACTAGCACATAACTATGCACATTAGCACATAACTATGCACATTAGCACATAACTATGCACATTAGCACATAACTATGCACATTAGCACATAACTAGCATAAAGCAAAGCTAAATATGATATATACAAGAGGAGCCCAAAGAAAAAGGCCTTAATAAATCCTGCTCCAAATAACACAATAGAATCATAATAAATCTGTAAACTGCATAACAATGAAAGTCTTACATACCTGTAAACTGTATAACAATGAAAGTCTTACACACCTGTAAACTGGATAACAATGAAAG
>WMED01026415.1:0-10816 GCA_019650415.1 Pipa parva
AGCTCGTTAAAAGTGCAGCCACTGTGATAGCCCACCTCCCAGAAGTCTCTGCTGCAGCCTATTCTAAAGGCGTGGAGCCACTCGATAATGACAGCTTGCATATCGATAATGCACCGATTACGATATTATCTTAGACGATATATCTTGCACACCCCTAATTGGTACCATTGATAGTCAAAATTCGTAATGGAGTACCTAAGGGTTTTAAGCAAATACCCAATACTTTAACTACTTCCAGATCAGTGACCCCTGCATAGATAAAGGCAGAAGCTGGACAAGATTTAGAATGGTAGAATAACTGAACTGGGAACAATAATTGAGACTTGGGGGAACCAGCTGTATAGCCTATAGTGACGTCCTCACAATCTCTTCAGGCACCACAATATAAACATAGGCCATGGTTAATAAGGTGGAGGTGAGGGCTGTTAGGAAATCTGCCAAATTGGATGCTAAAGAATCGTTCTACTCCCACAGGGGTATTGCCCAAGCCAGAGCTTTGCCAGGTAACAGGTTCAGAACATAAATGACCTTGGATTGATCAGACAGACAGTGAAGACATCAGTTCAAAATGAAGAGTGCATTGATTGATGAAAATACAACAGGCTTTAGGGTCCCCTTCATAATTTGGCAAACAATTCAAAGTTGCCTTAGTCCCAGAAGGATTAGAAATACTTGCATGTACAGTGGATGAACTAGCAGTAACTGGTGGAACCCTGTAATGTGTCAAGATGAGTAGATAAATTCTGTAGCAACTGATAATTTGTTTCTGCTTGGTAGTTTGTTGAACCACATTCATAACTAGAGCAGGAAGATCAACTGCGGAGGAATTGCCAGTGGGATCCATGGCCTGAGTTTACTGTCATAAGTTGGTAGTGGATACTATATATGCCACAGTGGAGTTTGCACTGGTTCACTGCGAGATTTGGAGTCTAGGGAGTCCCTGGTCTTTACTCTTAACCAAGGAGGTAAGGCCTTTACAGCAGGGAAACTCCCAGGTTACTGTCCTCAGGTGAACCCTCCACTGGTGGTAGCTGGATAGCAGAACGAACTCTGGAAAATGCAGGGCTGTTCCTTTAACTGACCGGGGTGAATAGTTTAACATAATTCAAGTGTGAATTTGAATCAGACTTACATTAGTAAAAATGGACAAAATGCTATGAGCCTGGGAAAATTGGAAGTTCAGGCACAGAGTACCCAAACCCCAGGTGTTTTAAATCTTCCACTGCATCACAGGGCAGTGTGAGCACTCCTGGCAATGCACAATTGCTTGTCAACATTGCACCATCTATCAGGGAGCATGCTGCTGGCTTCCTACATGATCTGCAATATGAAAAACCGCATTGCATGACACTGTTGGTTGTAGACTATCATACACATAGCCTCCTCCACCATTCTGCAGGTAAGTAGCCTCCTATTTTAAGACTAAAATGTTTCCATTTGGAAAGAGCCTATTTTTGGTAGCAACTTTTCCATAACTATCACTACTAACAAGACTTTTTTAGAATGTAGAGGGAATACTTTAGTTGCAATGTCTTCTGTGAGTTCACAGTAGTTTTGAGTGGAAGACAGCTTGACTTATTTCGCATCTGTTTCGAAGACTGACCACTGTTCTTCAGATTCTATACTCTGCTTGTTTTTATTGTACATCTTCAAATGTACAACTAAAGAATTCTTCTGGCTGTGAAATTATCTACTAAGAAGATTCAGATTCTGATTCAGAACAACCCCCTTGTGTTTTTTTTGTTGTTGTTGTTCTTTTAAGAAGGTGAACTGAAAGTAAATCTATCACATTTGCTTTACTGTTACCATTTTATTTAGTTGCTCTTCACCTAGATTTATTCCCCCTACAGATGGTCCAACCCTACTCTTACTGTAATTGAATGCTACAAAGTGAGGCCTGGGATGTATTTATAATGGCTTGGATACATTTCTACAAAATAAATTGCTGAATTGGCACCTGCACTGCCTGAGGATTATCATTTTCTCCGATATATCAAAAAATATACAGTATGTGTTTGTACAGGTTAAGCGTAATAGACTTGAGCCTTTTTTTCACTCTGTATTTGTTGATGATGTTTTCCCACAGGTCTCCATGCCGACATCACATTAACCATTGTTACTTATCCTACAGGGTAGAACTTGCTAAATCTGTTCTGACTATCACCATGTGACCAATTAATTCATATACCATACTCTAACCATGGATGCCAAAATGCTGGATTATATCAAATTATTTATTTTAATCATATATTATTTATAAAATGGAGCAGATTTTCCTCCATTCAAATAATTCTATGTCCATTGCATTAATCGAATACATTTTGCTCCATAGTAACAGTTTTTTTTCCTGTACCATAATTATCTTGCTTAACTAGACTGTTAACCAATGTTAGATAGAATAAAACTTAGATCAAAGCCCCTGAATTCAACTAAATACTGAGCAATTCTAGATGCACTTTCTCATCAGTAACGTGCACAGGGGCTTCAAATACATTATCACCGAAGTATAGAGAAGAACTGAGATTAATATCTGAAAGATCTTATAATGTATAAAGAGCTTATTCTGTAATATTCCCAGAATCCCCAACCTGCTCATCTATGCTGGAAGCCAAAAGATAATTTTAAATTCTTTCTAAATGCCTGCTAATGTAAAATAACTCTGCCATCCCACAGTAAGCCATTAATTGAGATTGCTGTCATATATTGTGGTGTCTTTAATGCTGTCTACCATATGATTCAAGCTTCATTTGAAATAAATTACCTTGTACATAAGATGTTTTAGCTGATGGCCTTGACTGATTCATTTATAATGAGTTTTACTAAAAAGAAGATTGAATGTCTTGTCATTCTTTCCAACAGCGTTGCATTTTGTCATTCCATGATGTGCAATATAATACAAAATTACCTTAATAATTCTGAAAATATGACTTCCAGTTTGACAGGTTAAAGAAGTGTGACATTTTTCTATTTGATTACATGACTAAAATTAGCTGCTGATGCCACAAAATGCATAATAATTTATTAGCAAAATTATAAAATTGACTTTAACTTTGGCAACATACATCACCTTCCTACAAAGAGATGATTTCTATTTTCCGTTCAATGGAGGGTTTTTTTTTTTAATTAAAAGAAATCTAAACAATAAATGATATGTAACATTCTTTTCAAGGCTAGTTTTCAATACCATCATTTCAGTGGCACTTTGCATTTTCTTGAAGTATCTAAGAATTAAATTAAATGTCTCAAAGACAAATTTTGTGTCATCTACAGCACTAAGTACAACAAGGCTATCACAATGGTCAGTGTTAATTGTCCCAAGTAAAATCACTTTTATGACATAACTGAGATTGGTTGCAATTTCTGCAGTTTTTCAAATATCACTTCTCCATAAACTGGAAAGGAGATGTTAAAAAAAGAGGTCTGATCACTATCATGCAGTGGCTTATGGGTATAGTTCTGCTATTATTGGTTAATATATCACTGGTATGATAACATTTTTATTGAAATTAGTTTATGTTAACATATAGTAAGTAGATCACTGTCTGGTATGTTTACTATTTTTTTTACATTGTATTATATATTTGATAGCACTGCTTTGCTAGCGGTTGGATTTTCCCAAGTATCTGTTTATTTTACTGACAAATATCCATACAAGCAAATCTTTCAGTGATTTCTTACCCATTACAATCTAGACAGTAAGTTACCTGTAACTGCACACCGCATTACATTACATATTACATAAATACAGTTTGCATGAATATTGCACTGTTCACGTTCCTGGTTATATGCACAAGTTAACATGAGGAGAAAATATTGAGCATGGCTTTAGCTAAAAATGGCCTGGTACATTGAGAGTATATTCATACACAGAAGTGGGCCAAGAAAGAACCCCAGCAACACCCCCAAAATGACCAAAGAATGAGAAAATTAGGCCACTCAGACTATTAAACAGGGGGAACATCCCCATCACAATGTTCAAGGGCAGTGTCAATCTCCCTTCTTCAGGTGTCCAGAGTGAAACAGGGAATGCACCTATATACCATCAATTAACCCCTCCCACAATTAAGATGGGGCAAGTGTGAAGTAGTAAAATGTAATGTTTTTCTTTTGTGTTTGGTTATGTTAATTGCTGTAAGATTGTTGCCATTGTAGGGATTCACTCAAGTACCTCAACATAGCACTTAAAGTGATGTATCCTTGTGATCTAATATTGCATTTTTCCCATGTCTGTGTTTTATTTGTATTGCTGAATTCTATAGCACTGCCTCTGTTTGTTTGATTAACACACCCCAAACAGCAAGTTTCCTTTGCATTTAACATTTATTTCAGGAAAAAAAACTTAATGCACAGCCTTTTTTTTGGCAAAACAAGACAGCTGAAAAACAACCCTTTCAGGGTAAAAAAAATTAATTGACCAAAACACAGTGGGTAACTGCATCCCATACAGTTTTGGTTATCAAATAAAGAGTATCTTCCCTACTCTTGGGTTGTTTCGCAGTGCTGCACAGTCAAGTTGTATAGCAGAGTCTTTAACCACTAGTCCCTGTTTCTCTCATAAGGATCTTCAGCCTCAGCCACAGAATCATCTTTCTGACTTCAAACTGCAACCCCAACTGGCTCTCCCAGCTGCCAAACAATGTTTGTTCATTTTTATATAACACTATATTATGCAGTGCTTTACAGAGGTTCGTCATTCACTTCAGTCCCTGCCCTTTGGAGCTTACAATCTAGTTAACCTATTCAGTCAAACACACAAAGACAGACACAGATGTATGTTTTGTGGGAGGAAACCGGAGTGCCAGAGGGCTGGGAACAGTAACTGCAGAAAGATTGGTGCTTCATGTGGAGTCTCCAATAGTCTCTAGAATTGTCACTAGTAGCTTTAAAAAAAAAGTCGCTGGGGAGAGGAGGGAGTCATAAAATTTGCTAAATATAGTGACAAAGTAGCTAAGTTGGCAACATTGAGCACTTCCTGGAATATAAAGGGAAGCTGCATTGCATTAAGGGACTCTCAGCTTATATAAAAGGCCTGAGCAGCTGTGAATATGGGGCACAGTATTACTGATTGCCAGCTCAGAACTGGATGTTGTTAGTACTGCTGTACAAAGTCAAACAGAGGATTTCTTTTTTATTTTGAATCTGCAAATTTCTTTATTGAAAAATAAAGTTTTTATTTTTCTTAAAAAGACATTACTTGCGTCTACTACCACAGCCTCACAGGCAGCCACAATGTATAAAATATCCAGACAACAATCTGTAAAGTTAGTATTCAGTTAAGACTACTTCCTCCTTCTTAGAAAAATGTTTATAAGTGAACCTGACAGGTACATTTTAAGTCAAGAATCTAAACAAATTCTGAATAACCAATCAGAAACTTTCTTACATCTAGCCTACTGCTTTTGGAATCCTCAAACCTGAATAAAATAAGATTTCACATTGGCCATCAGAAGTATGAGAGAAGGTAGGGACTTCTGTAAGAAACTGGTTATACATCAATATTGCGAAAATAATATATATAATAGTGGCAATTAGATAGCCAAATAACTATTGGATGGGACTGTTCATTTAAGAGTTAAAGAGACAGTAACATCAAATAATGAAAATGTCCCTTACATGCTAAACATTTTTTGCTGTACATCTAATTAATCCTGTATTAGTTCTAGAAAAAACATATTAGTATAAAAATTCAGATAACATTATTCATGTAAAGTTTAATTTAAAAAAAAAAAGGCATTGGCTGGGTATTTGTGAATGTAACCTAAGGAAGATGGTTGCAAACAGTAAACTTATAGTAAGAGACAAAGCCAATCAAATCAAGATTTTGGTTTAAACATTTTTTTTTTCATAAGTAGTACAAAGAAGATGCTGGAATATTAAACTGGTAACACTGGTCCTTTTAAATAAACTGTAAAATAAAAATTTTGACCCGGTTGATCTGATGACTGAGATTAAAAAAGCTGGTAGTCATTCGCACAATTAATAGTTCTCTAAGCACATTGCTATCACCACTAAAAACTGTGGAATTTTCCTTCATAACATTGCCAAGATCCATTACTTTCTCTCTCAGGCCACTGCTAATACCCTCCTGTATCCCTCTTGGACTGTTGCAATGCCCTGTTAAATGACCTTCCCCACTCCAGTCAATTCAAAATTCTCTACCTCTCTCCCTAGAAAGCACTCTATCCCAACATCTGTTTGCCCTATGACTCACAGTTAAAAACCAAATTATTTACAGTGGTTTTTTGACATTCAAAGCACTTCACTCTGCTACCCCTTCCTACATCTCTTCACTTCTGAGCCCATATACACCTAGCTGTCAATTCCTTTCCTCACAAGGTAATTGTGTATGATATTCAATAAGACCACCCATTCCCATCTTAAAGTGCACCTGTCACCTCAAAACACTAATACTAATTTATGTTGTTCTAATGAAATAAATGTTTTTGAAAATATATATGTATTTAAAAAAAAAAGTACCTTTATGCAGCGTTTCTTTCTGTCATCTTCCCTGTCAGCCTGCCTTTTCTTTCCCGAGTTGGGTTGGGCGGGGATAAATGATTGATATTATAGCTCCTCCAATCAGATCCCTGCTAGATCGTGGTTTAAAAGAGAACTAAAGTGAAAAAATAAAAAACAACAGTTAATATAATTACCTTATACAAAACCGGCTGATTACAGTCACAGCATGAGCTGTGCTGTAATTTGCCGGCTCCTGATGCTTCCCCCGACGCTTCTTCACAGCGCTGGCTGACTGGCAGCCACTGCCACAGCTCCTCCCACCCTGTTATACTAAGGGTATTTCAGTGCTTAAACATCATCACTTCATTGCAGGGGCCAAAGAAAATGCTCACTACAATGAGTATTATGATGTATGAGGCCAGGAAAGGAGAAGAAGGAGCTGCGCACTGGCTTCTGTGTCAGCCAGCGTGCTGTGCTGGAAGCGTCATGGGAAGCATTGGGAGCCGGCTAATTACAGCACAGCTCATGCTGTGACTGTAATCAACCGGCTCTGTATAAGGTAAGTATTTTAACTGTTGTTTTTATTTTTTCACTTTATGTCTCCTTTAAGAGACATGTTTGGAGGAACTTTAAAGTCAGTCATGCTTTTAGTCCCGCCCAATCCGATTCATTTGTAGAACCTCATTCAGTGTTAGTTTTGAGGTGACAGGTGCACTATAACCAAATGTTTTACTGACCAGTGGTAAGTAGTAAGTGATAAAAACTTTTCGGGGGACAGCTGCCTACCTTGATCATGAGTATAGCCCCACCCCCAAAAAACATGACTCCTGTATCCTAAGCGTTATACCAATGCAACTCTAAGAAAGATTTTCCCTTTAGGGATGCCATCAAATCATAGACTAGTGGCTTTAAATTAGCTGGCATTAACCAGGAAGTAAATGATACTGATTTTGGAGACTGGCTTTCAGATATATAAATGGTTCTCATAACAATACAATAGGCACAAAAAATTACTTATAATAGAATTAGTGGGATTTAACTGTTCATTTAAATTCTTGCAGTCTTCCATTCCCTTGATACATTCTAATATTTCTGTTATATTATACTTTTCGCCTCTGTCATCTAAACTGTTTCTGTTAAAAACTTCAACAGGTAGAAAAGAGGTGGCTTCTAAGTGCTGACAAGCTGAAAAGACATAGAAATCACAGGGCTAGCAGGGTGCTAATTAACCTATTGTAGTAGCGATTCTAGGTCTAAGCTGATTAGTATTGACATGGTATATCTAAGCAATTATTATTACCTACAGCGCTAATTTGCCACCTGAATCTAGCTCTAACAACAATCTTAATTGCTAAAAGTTCTTTATCACTGATTCGTTACTTCAATATGACTAAAGGTAGTGACTCCTAAGTAATATTTTTTGAACCTGCTGACTCCAAGTGATTTTCATTGCTTGCAGGGTTCAATTCAAATTGCTACTTCATTACATAGTAATGGCTATGCCCATTACCACAGATTATCACTGATCCTGCCTAGATTTATTATCTACAGTAACATTCAATTTAAAGATAATTGCAAATTGCAAGTAGGCCTGGACCCAATGTGAGGTCTGCACTAAACAGAGAAATATAAGTAAGGTTAGATTGAAAGTGAACTTTTTGACCAGGGGGTGTGCCAGCATGCAGTTCCAGGAAGCATGAAGGTGGTATGCTTCCTGTGTATGTATCACCATTGTGCAGCTTGAGGACCAGAGGTTGGCGACCCCTGGTATAATGACTTGTATGCTCCTGCTGTCTTATTTTGTTGTTAAATAACTACCTTGACACAAGATGCATTTTAATTCCTTTTTTGCTTTATTTTAGATGGTTTTATGTTAACAATGTGTACTGCATATCAATTATATCTCTAATTAAAGTCCATCAAAATTTTTGTTGACCAGAAAGAGAACATGTCATGTGGCATTGCACAACACAGACTTGTAAATTGTTGTTTTAGCCGAATGGACTCTGATAATAGGAAATGTGTTCGAGGTTAGTCTACAAAACAGGGAAGTTGTAGAAAACAAAGATACTATTTATGCAATTCCCATCCTATTCTGGGACAAAGGTCATCTGCATAACAAACTGATCTCTATGAAGTGCTTTTGAAGAGTTTATGTGCAATGCGCATTCGTATAACCATGAGACTTTCTAAAACAATATACACTTTAGTTACTGCTTTTTGTCAGGTCAGTAGCTATAAAAAAATTATATGAATAAATAGTAAAATTCAAAGACACATTATCTTATCAATTTTGTCTAATGCAAAATTAACCCTTATGTTAGACTAAGTTTAGCTCTGTCTCATTAGTTCCTTGCTGGTTTTAGACAGGGTGGGGCCCTGGTCACAACTGAAAGTGGGGTCCCAAAAGTAAATAAACAGAATGGGAACCTCGTTAGGTATTACACAGTTGGCTACCCAACTCTGGTCCTGCTCTCAAGGATCCTGTTTCTCACCTTGAAGCAGATGTGGCCTGCAGATCTCTTCAGCCATCTCCCAGATTGAGAGAGTGCATACAACCAATTCCTTCTTCCCTTCAAATTTTCAAATATCCTCTATGTGAGACTTTGTGAGTTTGCGAAGCTCTGCTGTTGTTGTGGCATCACAATTCTTGGCTCAGTGGTGGCTCAGTGGTTAGCACTGCTGGGTTCTGGGTTCAGTTCTACTCTAGACTTCATCTGCATGGAGTTTGTATGTTCTCCCCACACCTGCGTGGCTTTCCTCCAGGCACTCCAGTTTCCTCCCACAGTCCATAAACATACATCTGTGCCTGTCTATGTGTGCGACTGAATAGGATAACTAGATTGCAAGCTCCATGGGGCATGGACTGAAGTGAATGATGAATCTCTGCAAACTACTGCATAATATAAATGAATCGGAACAGATACACTTTGTTGTAGTTGTATTCTAAGGCATTTTGCAGTTTTTTTTTTTGTGTATTTTAAACCCTAACCCTACTATAAATCTCCCCAGTAAAAGTATAATTTTCTATTTTACCACAACACAGCGAGATATACTGATTATTAAATGGAAACTAAAGCCTGTAAATAAGTTACTATTTATAAGCCACCTAGTAACAAGTTCAACATGTATTAAAATGACAGGCTTAGGCTTACTGATTTTGCAAAATATTCAGGCAATAGAAGGAAAAACAAACAGTTGGAGCTGAGGTTTTCAGATAATCCTAGTCCCTCGCTTGAATATTCAGGAAGTTTTCAAGGATCTTATGCTGTTTTTCCACATAGGTTTTAATGGTAAAAGTCATTGACTCAAAGTCACAGTGGTCACTTTGTGTCATTGACTATGACTATGCTAATATTTTTACAAATATAATTTTAAAAAATTTCAAATTTTATGACTATTTTTGCCACTTGTCATCTGCTGTAAACCATTATATGCTCTGGGACAGTTGGAAACGGACGCTTTGAAACGACAATACAATAAATATGAGTGGAAACCCATTTTTCTTTTGGTCTTTTTCAAACTACATTTTTTATAGAAAGTTAATAAATACAAGTTTGGGAAATATGAATTAAAAAATGGCAAGTCATACTTTTTCACTTTTAATAGAAACCCAGGGGGTTATTCATTAAAGTACGAATTGTTGAGTATAAGTGTGAATTCGCCAGATAAAGGCAGTCGCAATAGGCTGCTACTGTCACAGTCGCGTCTTTATAATGAGAATATTGTTGCAGTCGCGACTTTATTATGGGAAAATTGTCTCAATCTTAACTTTAAAAAATTGTCGCAACTTTACAATGGGGAAATTGTAGTGGATTTGCTATGGGAATCCACAGTTTGCGAATTCGACAGTCGAATTCGCACCTTCGTGAATTACCCCGTGTGCAAAAGTGAATCCTATCACTAAATAGTTAAATGACCTGCTTCATTTGTATTTATATTTCTGTTTAAATCCACCATCATTACTCTTCCAGCCTTAACTTAGCTGTGGGTACTTTTTGATTTCCCTTATTTACAAAGGATGACTAACAAAATAATCATTAACAAGGGGAAACTTTGCAATGCTTTTCTATGAGGGTTCCTTGCATTACAGATCGATATCAGTCTCTTTTCAAAGGGAAAACATTTTTGACTTAGGCTAAATGAAAGGACCAACTGCATAGGGAATAATTATGGGTAATAATAATAATGGGTAACTAATAATTAAGCCAGCCTGAGGGTGGAGAATTCTTTTGGGAGATAAAATGTTTTTTGAACAGTTTAGTAAATAGGAGAAACCAGTGACATTGTTAAATATAGAGGGGGTTATTCACTAAAGTCCGAATTGGTGTGTATTGGTGCGAATTCGCCAGATAAA
>WMED01026418.1:0-10816 GCA_019650415.1 Pipa parva
AAATATATATTTTTATATATATATATATATATATTTTTTTTTTTAATGTACCTTTAAACAGCATTTCTCTCTGTCAGCTTGCCTTTTCTTTCCCAAGTGTCGGTTGGGCGGAGCTAAATAATGATTGACATTATAGTTCATCCAATCAGATCTCTTAAATTACGATCTAGCAGGGATCTGATTGGAGGAGCTATAATGTCAATCATCATTTAGCTGACAGGGAAGATGACAGAGGGAAATGCTCTATAAAGGTACATGTTTTTAAATAAGTATATATTTACAAAACGATTATTTCATTAGTACAACCTAAATTAGTATTAGTGTTTTGAGGTGACAAGATCACTTTAAGGAGATTTCCCAATGGGGCTTTGAAAGAGAGAGGGAGACTACAATCCTGTTAGAAAAGTGCACCTGAGGGTAGGAGGCCTCTAGGACATTTAGTCCTGTGGTAGGTGGCCCTTGGTGAGTGTCAGACAGTGGCGAATGTTGTCAGATACATGGTGTGGTGTAGTCAGGCAGATAGAAGTAAGATGAGAAGTCATGCGGAGTGAGGGGAATTCGACAAGTGAAGGGCAGTGATGTCAGTCTCATCATATCCCACTAACTGTATTCTGTGAATATTCTATCTATTTCTGTGTCACCTTGTCCTTAGTACAGTGATGGCCAACCTTTTGAACTCGGTGTATCAAAATTCATCAAAAACCAAGCATAACTTGGGTGATGTGTTACTTTGAGAAAACTCCATCATTTTTTTGAAGGTGGACAGCACTCCAACTGCAAATGCGGCACGAATGGCACCATGTGTCAGAAAAAATGTTTTGGCGTGTCACATCTGACATGCGTGTCATAGGTTAGCCATCACTGCCCTAGTTCATGTTGTCATTTAGTCGCAGTCACCATAGTCACCTTATGCAGCACTGTCATCAGCCCCTATTTAGCCAATTTGAAGTGACAAGTCAAATCGGTGAATTTCGAGCAGATAGGGGTACACTCCCCTGATATAATGTGAATTGGTCATACAGATAATAAATGTTGAATTATTGTCCACATTTGCTTTATCTAATTTCAGAAGATGATTGATATTTTATTAAAGACCATCACAACAATACTGTGGGGGTGGTGTCCAAGGACAGGGGGGCAAAACACAATTTTGGACCCCCACCCCAGGTTAATTAAAAGGGACACTAAAGCCTGTAAAAAAAAGTGCTTTCTGTTTATTGGCCACCTAGTATTAAAGTGCACCTGTTACCTCAAAACTCGAAAACTAAATTAGGTTCTACTAATGAGATAAACGTTTTTTTTAAATATGTATGTCTTACAAAAAATGTACCATTGTACAGCATTTCTCCCTGTCATCTTCTGTGTCTTCCTGACTTTTCTTTCTAGAGTCGGGCTGGGCAGGGCTAAAAGGATAACTGACATTAAAGTTCCTCTAATCAGATCACTTAAATCACAATCTATCAGGGATGTGATTGGAGGAACTATAATGTCAATCATCATTTAGTCTCGCTCAAGCCAACTCAAGAAAGGAAAGTCGGGCTGAGAGGGAAGATGACAGAGAGAAACATTGTATAAAGGTACATTTTTAAAATACATATATATTTACAAAAATGTTTATTTTAAAAATGTACCTTTATACAGCATTTCTCTCATCTTCTCTCTGTAAGACATTCATATTTAAAAAAAACGTTTATCTCATTAGTAGAACCTAATTTAGTTTTCGAGTTTTGAGGTGACAGGTGCACTTTAAGTATGACAAGTATAATAATGACTAATCCTAGCCCTTCCTCCTTTAGATAAGAGATATGGTCACCAGTATGCTCCCCCACCTGAAACTAATTAAAATTCACTCTGAGTGACTGATAAAATGGAGCTTAAATCAGCTCAGAGAATAAAGCTGCTTAGTATTCCAAATGCTGCACAGAAGTAACAGGAGGAAGGGGCTATGATTCATTGATAACTTCTGCTCCAAGCGCTTGTTTTTTTTTTCTTCTATTGCTATAATTCTGCAAAATCGGTAAGCCTAAACCTGTTTTAACACTTGTTATAATTAAAACTAAGTAGCCAAGAAACTGAAATTTCTTTTTCTATAGGCTTTAGTGTCCCTTTAAGGAGTGGGTAGATCCACAATAAGGAAATGGGTCCCATTTTGTTTTTTTCATTTTAGATTCACTAACACCACCACCAGGGTGAAGTGCCTTTCTTTATACAGTTCCCCTTTATCCACCTGGCAAACTGGACAATGGCAATTTGCACCCGACAGAGTGTTATGTTTTAGGTGAGATTTCTCTCCTTTGCATATTAATTTGCAGGTTGCTGAACATGTGATGTAGGTGAAGTACATCTTTTTTTTTTGTGAATTCACTCAGTTACCAGCTTTTTTAGGCATTAAAAAAAAATCACATTATCCTTTTTTTGAAGGGAAAGTGCACCTTGCTGTTGTGTCACACTTCAATCTTTGTACCATTTGCACAATGTTAAATCTAATGTAGTTTCAAACCATCATTTACATTTCCCATTTATTTGAGGATAGAATGATTATATTATCTAATTTGTCTCAGTTCTCCATGGAAATATTTTAACAATGTCTACAGGAATCCATGGAACACTGCTTCTAATCCCCTAAAAATATATGATGTTCTCTTAGTTTTATATGCATAACAGACTACAGCCATGTTGATTGCATCATCAGAGGTTTTCTCCACAGACGTCTGAGCAACAGTTCAATTTATTATATGTATGGCACAATTCCACTGAATAGTAAGATGACTGCCATTACAGAGGCAGGTGTTATGCCAGCCACATGCATATAGTACATAAATGTGAATATACAACCAATGGAATACTATCAATAAGATGATATATTAAGCAGCTGTTTCCTGTGTTTTTAAATGGAGAAAGTGTATTAAATGGCAATAGGCAGTGTTTCTAAATAGTGAAAGTATATTAGAGAGAACTAAAGGTATAAAATAATAAAGACGTATTAAAAAAAACTTAACTTAAATTCAGTTGAATTGTTACAATCACAGCATGAACTGTGCTGTTATTTCCCTGCACCAATGCTAACTTCACAGTGCAGGCTGACACAGGAGCCAGCGTGAAGCTCCTCCCATTTGGTTGTACCAGTAGTGAAAAATGGTTTCCACATCATCACATTCATTGTGGGGGCCATTGAGAATGCTCCCTGCAATGAGTGTGATGATGTGTGAGCCCAATTCAACCAAATCAGAGGAGCTTCGCGCTGGCTCCTGTGTCACCCTATGCGCTATGAAGTCTGCCTCGGCACCGCAATATTACAGCACAGTTCATGCTGTGACTGTAATGATTCAACTTAATATAAGGTAAGTTTTTTAATATGTCTTTTTTATTTTATCCCTTCAAGTCTCCTTTAAATAGCAATAGATGATATACTGTATTGGCATAACAGCCTGGAAATCCTCTCTGATGTAAAAAAAACATAAAAATAATTGCTGCTTTTCCACATCTGTTCTTTTTGCTTAACTATATAAATTGCTTCCAAACACTTAGGGGGTAATTCACGATAGTGCGAAGTGAGGTGCGTAGTCTTCTCCTCACTTCGCACTGACTGATATGCGCTCGCTGATGTCCTGCACGCGGACATCAGTGAGCGCTTTAAAGGGATTCCAGTCTTGGTGAGACCAAAAGTGTTGCCTCGCCGAGACTGGAATCCCTTTAAAGCGCCCGCTGATGTCCGCGTGCAGGACATCAGTGAGCGCATATCAGTGCGAAGTGAGGAGAAGACTACGCACCTCACTTCGCACTATCGTGAATTACCCCCTTAGTAGTGTTATATTATGACATCTTAAACACATTTACGTATATGTTGTCTATTGAGTTGACTCCATGAAAAAATAAATACTGAATATTCTAATCCTAATGTGTCATCACAACCCATCTTCTTCTTGAAAAGTATATAATTGAAGCTATTTGCCATTATAAGGATGTATTTAATCCACATTGTATCCAATTCTAGTGTTCGGTCACTTGTGGAAAAGGATTAACACATCGCGATGTGCACTGTGTAATTAATGAACAACAGATTGTGGATGCGAAAATTTGCCAACATTTAAGAAAACCTGAAGGAAAGAAGTTGTGTCAATTAGGAAGATGCCCATCATGGAAAGCAAAGCAGTGGACAGAGGTCTGTAGTGCAGGCTGGCCAAGCATTGGACTTTCTGTAGTTTTCCAGGAGTCATTATATACATGACTGGCAAATGCTTTTCCTTTCAGTCAGAATCTTATTTCAAAAAAACCACAAGAATAAATTAAATACAAATTTACATCTATTTTTAACATGTAATTTACAGCGTCATGCTTGTCATCAGAGCTGGATTATCCACGAGATACTCTAGCACTTTAGGCAGTTAGAAGGTTGGGCCATAACTGCCTAGGGCAATGGTGGCAAACCTTTCCCTCACTGAACTGATGAGTGATGTCATTGTGCCTTCATCAGAGCACAGCTCTGGCTGTGGCTGTCCTATTTAGATCCTCCCTGTGAGTGAGTACATCTTCAGAGTAGGCTGGGGATAGTGGCCTAGAAGAGCGGTTAGAGCAGTGGTGAGTGCTCTCTCTGGCATGCATGACATAGGTTCACCACCGCTGGCCTAGGGTTCTACTGTATCTTAATCCATTGCTGGTTTACATACAGCATGTATATGAAAGAACAGTCATTCTAATTTGTAGAGTGGATTTTGTTTGTGGATTTTCATTTGGATCTTTCTATTAGATCCATGGACCCCGCTTACGGGAAGCAAATGTCGTTTTAGTAATGTTAGCGAAGGAAGATCAAACCTTTGTAGGATTACACATAGGCCACCTTGCATTGCAATGCACAACAGGCACTTGCAACCTCATTTGATCAATCTTCAACTACAGAACTGTATGCATCTTTTGCTTCATGATAACTGGGTGTCTGTATTTTAGTGTTCAGTGACCTGTGGCACGGGCATTCAAAAAAGAGAAGTGTATTGCAGAATAAGAGGTCACGGTCCTGTTGAAGAGGAATTCTGCAGCAAAGGGAGTCGTCCGGACAGTTATAAACAGTGTTTGTTGCCAGAATGTATCTATTACTTCTGGCTTGCAGATGAATGGCCTGATGTAAGTACTGTTATTTTGTTTACTTTAATTATTAAGATCTGTTTGTTGAATGGGTTAATACAGATAATGAAGGCAATTCATTCCAGAGGGATAAGTAGAAGATTAAAACTACAATACATGGCTATTCATCTGTAATAAGCTACTGATACCAACATCCGCTGACATCAAGTATAGAAGTGCATGATAACGAGTGGCATCAAAGACAAGAGAGGAAGGGTTGCATCAAAGATGTTCTTAAATAAAGAGAAGTTATCACCTACTGTAACTACTCAGCTAAAGGAAATTTATTAGAGAAGAATGCATTTGAAAAACAGACAAGGAAGGAAAAACCTTGCCTGACTATATTTTTAGAATGACTGTTAAAGCCTTACCTTGATACTTTATGTATATAAGCGAGGCTGTATGCCCGCCCCCCAACAACAGTATATATTGGGTCCTTTGCAGATATTTGCAGACTAGCTTTTCTCAGAAGAGAAGAAAAATATATAAAGGCCTGGGTGACAACAAATTAAGCTCCAAGAGTTTTTGGGAGCATTTGACTTTATTTTGACTGAGCTCAATAGGAGGTACTTCTCCTGCCTAACTTGGTGCAGGAATTCCTCATCTTAGCTGAGATGAATATCTATAATAAAGCAGTACAGGCAAAGATCTAGGGGGGGTAATTTAGGAAAGAGCAAAGTTACCTTGCGATGCTTCTCATCAGTTCGCCGAGACGGGTACGCGCTCCCTGGTCTCCTGCAAGCGGAGATCAGCGAACCCCTTAAAGGTACTTCAACTCACCTCGCG
The DNA here is from genome assembly GCA_019650415.1 of Pipa parva. Taxonomy (NCBI): domain Eukaryota; kingdom Metazoa; phylum Chordata; class Amphibia; order Anura; family Pipidae; genus Pipa; species Pipa parva. Next base: position 5,905 of record WMED01026418.1, read on the forward strand.
ACCACTCAAGTTGCCTCGCCTCGCCGAAGTACCTTTAAAGCGTTCGCTGATCTCCAAGTGCAGGAGACTAGGGAGCGTGTACCTGTCTTGATGAACTGATGAGAAGCATCGCAAGGTAACTTCGCTCTTTCCTGAATTACCCCCTTGCAAGTCTTCGCAATAGAATTTCTCATGTGACAGTTTAATTATCCATAACTGCCTATGAGTTTTTTTACAGAGAACAATAAGCACATCCCTTAGCTTTAATAAAAAAAACCCTGTTACAAGTCAACTGTAAGTGTTTTATTTATTCAGTCCTTTTCTACTCATAGGGTACAGAATCAGAATGAAGAAGGCAGTCTTGTTGTATACAAAGGGGGTAATTCATCAAGCAGCGAAGTGAGCTACGATGCGTTCGGCTCACTTCACTAATAGCAGTATGCGCATGCTGATGTCCTGTACGCGGACATCAGCATGTGCATTAAAGGGATTCCCGTCTCGGCGAGGCAACTCTTTTGTTCTCGCCGAGACGGGAATCCCTTTAATGCGCATGCTGATGTCCGCGTACAGGACATCAGCATGCGCATACTACCATTAGCGAAGTGAGCCGAACGCATCATAGCTGCTTGATGAATTACCCCCAAAGTCCTAAACAGATCTGTCTAGAGGAGGTGTTTTAGTTTAGCGACAGCTTAGACGACAAATGGTTTATGCCAAAAGTCTTCCTTCAGGATTTCCACCTAATGTAACACATGGCCCTTGAAAAAATGTTGATCTTTGAGACAATACTGGTGTTAAAGATTAGCAATTCATAAATTAGTTTGCATTGCAGTGAACATGCTATAAAGTAAGACTTGCAATATGTTTATTGATATAGCTCTAATATGGTTTCAGTGTGCAAATTTTATCAATGTGTTTATAACAAACACACATATTACTAATTGCGCAAAATAGTATAAGGATAGTCAATTTCAAGGAGACATTAATGTTACATGTATTGTAAGTGACAGAAGGAAAGAGGTCCCTGTAAATAAATCTTACAGTTCATGAAATTGTACTGTAGCTGTACATTTACAGTTGTTGATGATTTTCTGATAATAACACTTTACCGAGCAGTGTTTGACAGAATGTGAACAAGGCAAATATAGAAGGAGAGTTAAATGTGTGGACAGCAATAGAAGACCTGTGAGTGAAAGTTACTGTGACCTTCATACAAAGCCACCTTCTACTAAGAAATGCAAGAATATCCCCTGCAAGTACATTGTAGTCACAAAGGACATGTCACAGGTATTATATATTTATTTGTAAATGGAATTGTTTATAAATAAACCAAGCATATGTCATTTACATTTGACAAATGTTCTTAAGCTCAACCATTTTTGGCTGTAAAAGATATTATTTGATAAGAACTTTTTTTTTATTTATTTCAGTGTTCTGGCATCTGCTGGTTTGGGTTGAAGCACAAAGTAACTTTTTGCAAAAAAGTCCAATCCACAAGCAATAAGGATATGTTTGGCCTTCGAGCCGTAAGCTACAAAAGTTGTCCTTTGCAACCCCATTCATTTTCCCATAAATGCAATATGAACGATTGTGTTCAGTCTATCTCCTGGAGAGTTGGAAAATGGAGTAAAGTAAGTTGTGTTTCATATTTTCATTTGATCTCCAGCATTTTCACTTATTTTTTGTATCTAAAATATATCCGACTTTTTCCAGCCAAACATCTTTTGCTCAATAATAATCAGAGACCAGATTGTTTTTAAGTTTTACAAGTCTTAAACACCCTTGCAACAATAGTTGGACAAAAATGTAGTTTATTTCTACACTCCCTAGATATGCTTGGGATAAATTAAATACATTCATTTATATTTGATAATATGTAGTAAAAACAATTAAAATATTGCCTGATTTGTATGTGAATGAGAGGTTATGCCCATATCTCATATGTTTATATTCATGCCTACGGCGTATAGCCTTCTGAACCTGCACAACTGTTGATGATTGTGCTTGAAAGAGTAAAATCTGATTTTGATTTCTGAACAGTGTTCTGTAACCTGCGGATCTGGAATGATGGTAAGAAGAGTGGTATGCATGAAGGATACCAACTCTACAAGCGATCGGTGCCCATCACATGTAAGACCCCCTGCAAGGAAGAAATGCTATGTAAAATATTGTAAGTAGTTAAATAGCCATTAGGACATACTTTTCCAGTACTACTACTTGTCGTTGGTATTATTATTTATTAGTCATGAGTCATGTTGCCGCTTCAAAATACAAAGAGAGCGCTCAGACAACAAGGACTCATTATACCCTCATTGCTACAATAAGCCCAAATTAATATTCACTGCACATAAAACAAACACAAGCATGGCATGCAAATCAAAACTGTTGCTATTAAAATTGAAACTGTTGCTAATATTAGTTTATTTCATATTTTCTAAATCCTTAAAATCAGTCCATCCTTGTTTGAAATTAGGATTTTTGTATATGTTGTTTCAGCAACCGGTAATCGGTCATCTGTTTCTTTTAGGTGATTTTAGGAGCTGTGATGAACTACGGTTACTGAACAATACTAAAACAGACGGTGAATATTTCCTCAAGATCAGTAGCAAAACTGTAAAGGTAAAGTTTGAAAAATGAACTATAGAGTCACACAAGTAGAATAAGGGTCAGGTCCTAGGCCAGGTTCTAAATGAGGATTCTTTTTCTCACTACACTGTCATTATTACCAACACATTTCAAGTCCTAGGCTTCATTCCTACACATTTGCAAGTTATTCTTTTCTGCCCTCTACTGGTCTTTCTTTGTTAGGACTACTTGGGGATTATTTTAAGTTGAGTGCGGCAAATTATGATGATGTAGGAGTCTGAGGGGGTAATTCATCAAGCAGCGAAGTGAGCTACGATGCGTTCGGCTCACTTCGCTAATAGCAGTATGCGCATGCTGATGTCCTGTACGCGGACATCAGCATGCGCATTAAAGGGATTTCCGTCTCGGCGAGGCAACTGTTTTGTTCTCGCTGAGATGGCAATCCCTTTAATGCGCATGCTGATGTCTGCGTACAGGACATCAGCATGCGCATACTACTATTAGCGAAGTGAGCCGAACGGATCGTAGCTCACTTCGCTGCTTGATGAATTACCCCCTGAGACTGTAAGACTGATGTAACCAGATGTATTGTCTGGTTTTGGGGACTTGAGTACTGGAAAAGCAGCCCAGAGTTGATACCCTCAAGGAACTTTCCTAGGTTGAAAACAGAATCTTCTCACCTAATCTCAGTTTCTCACATAAACAAAATTGCCCCACCTCTCCTTACCAAAAACATTTCAAAAACATTACCCTCAAGATGCACTAGAGGGCAGCAAAGAGCAACAAATAAATGTAAAATAATAAAACATTAATAATTAATAAAATAATAATAAAATTACCATTTTGTTTAACATCAACAGGGCTACATAAGGAGAAAAATAAACACTATAACTTGACCCTCACAATATATACTACTATTCTATTGTAACTTTCCATTCACCTGCATATACTGTGCTCCTATAATGGTCAGTGCTTTGCTGGTTCATCTTACGAGACATTTCCTAGCATTTACCACTTAAGAGGTTCTCCAGCCTTTATATGTGCATTTTGCTTTAAAGAGGTCTACAAATAGCTTCCAAAGTGTTCTTGAAAGCATTTCTACAAAAACACTAAATGAAGTAGTTACTCCCTTCCTGATCATTCTGCTCTATCCCTGTGTATCTGGGGGTAGATCAGTGGTTGACATTACTGCAGGCTAGCCTTGACTGTTCTGAAATGAGATTGGTAGTTAACTAACTAACTGTCTAACTGTCAGCAACACAGAAGCAGCAAAGCAATCAGGCGGGTGGGTAGGTACTTTCTATTTAAAATATAAAATCAAGACTGGGTACCTGTCCCCTGGGAATTCAGACCAAGGTTTATGTTAAATGTTTTCACACTGATATCTATGCTTTGTTGCAGATTTACTGCTCAGGAATGCAATCAGAAAGCCCAAAAGAATATATTACTTTGGTTAAAGGTGAAGCAGACAATTTTTCAGAAGTCTTTGGATATAGGTATTGGAATGCACAATTGTTCTTTAATATACAGTATGTGAGATTTTCCCAATCTGTTCAAACAGGATATTTGTGGCAGAGCACAATTACACAGTAACTCCAGTCATCCTTATAACCCTGCTCAGTTCCAACCCCAGATCAATCCAATTTCACCCGTATACAAACCCTAATTTAATCTAAATCACATCACTTTGCCTTGCACCAACTATCCAAAGCCAGGAGCGGCTGATCTGAATATGAACAAATGAAAACTAATCTTCATTAGTTTTATCTGCTATTTTATTGTAGCTTATTTAAATTTCACCTCTGAAAGTCAATATTAAAGGGTTGGTGTCTTGATTCTACTCTGTCCCCAGTATATCATCATTTACATTGGTACACTTAAGAAATGGATATAATGTTAGTTACAGTAACTACAGTAGAATCTCCTTTTAAGGACATTATGGGGGTTATTCACTAAAGTCTGAATTGTTGCGTATAGGTGTGAGTTCACCAGATAAAGACAGTCGCAATAGGCTGCTACTGTCGCAGTCGCGTCTTTATAATGACAATGTTGTCGCAGTTGTGACTTTATTATGGGAAAATTTCGCAACTTTACAATGGTGAAATTGTAGCAGATTTACTATGGGAATCCTTAGTGAATAACCCCCCTATGTCTCCTCATAAAATATATCAAACACTGAAACTGCCTACTTAAGAGAGCATAAATGAGAGGCACCAGATATAGTACAAAGGAAACATAAGAAAAAAGCTTGCTTGAAATATGAAGAAATATAAGTAGGCAAATACTGTTAATAGTAACATAGTAACATAGTAACATAGTTTATAAGGCTGAAAAAAGACACAAGTCC
>WMED01026419.1:0-10816 GCA_019650415.1 Pipa parva
GAAAACATACTTTTTCTGTTAAAAATAGAGACAGTTTTAAGAGAAAATATAAAATGTAAAAATTTTTTTTACATATTTCACCCAAAATAATAAGGAACCCAAAAAAATAATGACAAATCAGACATTGCATGTTAAAGCCCAAAGTGTGCTGAAAAAAAACAATATATAATTTTCCTGGAAATTACATTGCTTTCCCTGCAAAAACATCAGTAAAACACATACAGCGCAAAATGCTTAAAAACAGCTTGGGAATAAGTGGTGAACAAAAAAAAAATCGGCTGGCAGCTAAAGGGTTAAACATAGATTAAAAAATGGTATATTGACTGAGAGATTTAAAGGGTTATTTACATTGTGTCTCATACTGATAGCATCATGAGAAACTAAACCCCTCCTTACATTGATCTTAAAAAAATATAGAAAAGTAATCAGCATGGAGAATAAGTTATAATAAAGTTAAATAGCAATGTTTTAACAAATGATTCCCCATACAGATTACTACTATTCTATATTTTTTAAGATCAATGTAAGGAGGGATTTAGTTTCTCATGATGCTATCAGTAGGAGACATAATGGAGACAACCTTTTAAATGCCGGGAGACACAAAACACACAGGATTGTTTGTAGAAAATAGTACTATATAATAATGTTGGGCAAAATTTATTAAACTCGAAAAAGCCTTTTTGGCTTTTTCGAGTTTAATTGGGAGAATGATTTGATGTTTCTCCCAGTAAGTATTGCGAGATTTGCATTGTGCGATACTTACCATGACAAACTTTTTTAAATTAAATATATCCATGGAAAGGGTAGCCATACAATATAGCTAGTAGTTACCTTTCAATGGATATATTTAATTTAAAAAGTTTGTCACGGCAAGTACTGTACGAGTCATATCTTGCAATACTTACTGGGAGAAACTTCAAATCATTCTCCCAAGTTATTAAACTCGGAAAAGCGCAAACAGCTTTTCCGAGTTTAAGAAATTTCACCCAATAGGGCGAAATTTATTAAATGCGTAATTTACCGCACGTACGTAATTTCGATTGATTTCCGATCACGCAATCGGAAATCGATTGAAATTCCGATCGTGCGATCGGAAATCGATCGAAATTCCGCACATGCGTTATATTCCGCATTTAATAAATTTCGCCCATATATGTTGCATTTGTAATTGCTTAAATAAAGAATTTTTTTATACTTATCCACTGATCAATTGCTATTGGATACCAGACCTTGGTAAAATTTGCCATTTGATTTATTTCTCTGATTATATGTTAAAGTGGACCTGTCAGGAAGCAGGGAGTTATCATAGCTGAATGCTAAAAGCATTCAGTTAAGATTGTAGTAAAAGAAGTAAACTCCCTGCTTCTTTTCTGTTCCGATGCCTGACTTGAATCTCAAGTTGGGTTGGGTGGAGCTAAAAGGATGACTGACATTAAAACACGATCTAGCAGGGATCTGATTGGAGGAGCTTTAATGTCAATCATCATCCACTTTAACAAAACAGGATTGATCTGGTCCAGTGCAGTTGTAAAAGTAATCTGCAAACAGTTAGCTTCAACTAGTCTATGGTAAAACACAAAAACATAATTTTTGCTTCAATTTGTAGCATTGATTTTCCTGCCTCTGAGAAAAAAAAACTGAGAAAGAGTGGTGGGTGTACACCAATAACAAGTGCAGCTGTGAGGTACAAACAATTTATATGATGTCACATTTAGATGCAAGTTCCAGTACTAAATGATAGATTGTGACATACATTTCTACCCACCTATCAGATAAAGAAACAGAAAAGAAATGATATAGTACAGTATAGAAGATTTGGAATTGGCTTTCATGTCACGGTTGTTTTTGATGTACAGAGATGCAGAGCAATGCTGGAAGCTCAAGACAAAGTGCAGGAGGTGGGGGGGACATGCTTATTTTATCTAAATAATGTTATTACTGCTTGTTGACAATTTGTTTTGCAATCACAAAGCAATTACTCCTCCTTCTAATGAAAGATATAAAACCCTCTCTCTCTCTCTTTGATTTCCCATCACTGTACTGGAAAAAAAAATCATAAAACAGACTGAATGATTTATTGCTCAATTTAAATAACATTCTGTGATCACCAATATGCTTTGTATCTATCAAGCATTCTAGAAATAAAAATGGTTGCCTATGGGATAATATCATCGGGGAATTAGTGTTGCTAGAAATGTTAAATAACTTCAAAGCTAGCAGAGATCTGACTAAAGTTGCCTGGATAAAGCGCCTTTCAATGAAATGAACTGTGCCTACTACAGTGAGGCATAAACAGAGATCCAAGGACCAAAAGGTAATTTTAGGCTCAAACACCTATACATCCTATAATGCCCTTTGTTGTAAAACCACTGTCTCTATTTACCCATATTCTGTAACAGGTGGGTATGTGTATTGTTCTCTCAATACTATTTGTTTTTACTTGACGAGCCATAGCAGACCTGGCCACTGTTAAGCTTCTTGAGGAGCTAAGACATATCAGGCAGGAACAAGGAACAGTGCGCCTCTTGAGAAGCTAAGTCATAGTTTGACAATATTATGCCTCTAGAAAAGGTTAGGCTTACTAATGGGGTTGACCCCCTTGGTCTTTATTGTTAAAAATATGGACTTTCTTACTAAGGATTCCCAGGTCACAGTTCTTGGGCTAACCCCCTCCACTGATGGCTGCTGGCAAAGTCTCACAAGGCAACATTGGCAGAAACCATTATCACCAGAACTGAACATGTACCACAAGTTCACTTAGAGAAGCATAGCAGAGCCATAACTCACAGCACACTTGGAGCAGAGCAGAGATGTGAGATCTGGTATGATAGTTGGCACATACATTGCAAGGACAAGCTTGGAAACCAGAGATGCTGCAGATCCACAGGCAGTAACAAGAGCAGAGTTGATCACCCAAGCAGGAACAATGCAGGGACAGCATAAGGATAACATTGACATTAACACAAAAAATGCTGTGCTTCTGCAACACTTTAGATGCAAATATCCTTCTGTCCACATCATGTATCAAGCTATGCAAAACTACAATAGCCAGCAAGGAGAAGATGCAGAGTTACAAGCACTGGTAGTAATAACAGGGAGATAAAAACTTAAATGCTGCACTTCTGCAACACAAAATCACTTGGTCAAAGAATGGAGGGGGCAGTCCTCAGCTTCTAGCTCTCTATAATGCTGGAGTTCTCCATTTCAGTGTGACATGGAGGACATACTAAAGTGTCTTCTTCTGTTATATAAACTGTAATTACTATAAAGCAAAGAATCACTAATGCCTTGGGTTTTGTAGTAACTGTAAGCGCACCACTCATATTTCACCTGCATCTGTAATGTCTCCCCTTTAAATGTAAGTAGCACATGCCCTTTACACAAACATGGATAACTCAGCATAAATATGTATTGTAGGCATATTAATATAGAGTGGATTGTGCTTCTGTAAGGACTGTGGATAAGTATGCATGTGCAGAATCATTTTGACAGACCTATCTCATTCAGCACTACAAATCCACATTAATGTCATGAACAGAATTAGTGCAGTAACTGAGATCATATAAAGATAATTGGATTTTTTTATAGGTATTAGGTATTTAGATGGTATCATACAACAAACCAAAAGCTTCAAGTCACCAACAAGTGAAATTAAAACAACACAAAATCTCAGCCTTAAAATTCATTCTGTATTAATGTTCTTACACTATTTACCTTATTTACATTATTTGCTCTAACTGGCAGGTCCTGTAATAGGTACCCTTCATTACCCTTGGCTCATTAGAATTAACACCACTGACAAGAGAAACAGGTGCAAGCAGAAAAGCAAAAAGCCAAGTGTGAGTTCGTGTGTCAGTTGTTACTGTAGCAACAAAATTTAAATAAGTGATACAAACTACGGAAATATGGGTAATAAATCTGATGGGTAATGGAATTTAGCACTTAACTAATATGTAGGTTTATGAAACTGCATGCACTGTAACTAGCACATTGGCAACTGTAATTGTGCCAGTCGTGTTTTGGCCCAGGTTTTATATGCATTTGGTTGCCAGTTTTGGCTGCAGCATGGACAATACTTAAGGGGGAAATTTATGAAGGTCATTTTGACCTGTTCTATCCATTTCAATTAATTTCTCCACTATTTGCTGTATTTTCATCATTATTTTTTTGTTGTTGTTTAGTGCATTTATCGATCCGATCAATTTATAGATGGTCAAAAAAAATTATGTGAATATAAAAAAAAAAAAAAAAGATCAATATCAAAAAATATCAATGTGTTAAAAGCAGCCAACTTTACAGGATTTTCTATAACGATCCCATTCAGTTTTCTCTATTTTTCAATGGAAAAGCTGATCTGGCTAAGTCGTAAGGCCATCTCCATAGGTGATAATTGGTTTCTGCCACCTTGAACCAGGCAACACATTGCAACAATAAAAATGAATAGGTCTTATTGTGGCATTATAAGTACTTATTGATCTTCATTATCAATATATTGGCACTGTTTATCACAATTGTACTAATATTGAAACGGTAAAAAACTTTTTTATTTTGATATATTTCCCCCTTAGTGTAACATTTCCCTTATACCTAACCTGGGAATACAATAAATGTGCTCAAACTGAGGCATAAATTATCAGGAACTTTACAGAATTACATTTCACTTTGTCACAAGGGGCACTAGTACCTGACTATATCTTTCAGAATGGTTTAAAATGATCAAATTTCAGGCACTAGATTACTGATAAGTATACATAATTTCCTATCTTAGACAATGATAAATAATGGGTTCTTCTCCTATTCTGGACCTATTGGAGATACTGTATCTTTCCAAAGAACTGAATCAGTAGACATCAATGTGCTCTAGTCCCAAGACAAAGTTTTCATAAGAAGAGTTTGAATTAGAACTCTGGTTAACTAAATGCCTGTCAGTCATCTTACTCCTGGCTCTCCTAACAGGGCTCAGTAAGTCAGATTTTTAGCAGATTGGTTGCTTTTCCTCTGTCTGCAATTTAATAGCCTGTGCAGAAAGCCATATTTAACTGATCTTTTCCAAGCTGCAGTCTGTACATCAAACAAGCAGGTGCCCAGCTCTGGTAATTCAGACGGCTGTCAAAACCAGTCAGCCAGTCAACAAAAAAGCCATTATCTATTCCCCACAAACTTTGTCAAGTTTACAGGTTGTGAATATGAGGCATAGACTTTATACAGTGCCTGCACAACATTTAATTATGCAAAAATATTTTGCTTTATAAAACTGGAGAGTAATGAAACATTGCAAGATTTTTTTCTTTCATTGCAGCAGAGTGATTATTGCTTACCCAATCTTTCTCGCTGTATGTCAACCGGAAAACTACAAACATATTTCACTGTTACTGACTTATTAAGATCATCATTATTATTATTATTTTTTGCTTATGCTTTATAAGTATGAAAGATAAACTAAACAATTCAAACAATTCTTAAAATCCCTTATTACAACTGCAAAAAAAGAGAGAAAGCACCATCACATTGAATGGTATCTAGTTTTGAATCAGTAGAAACCAATATTATCCCTATTGTCTATGAAAAGAAAAAAACTCATGTTGTGCTAGTCAGAAGGACTTACTCCTCTTGAGTAATCTTAAAAGATGCAGAAATTATTCTAACACTAAGTGCAGTATCTCTGATGTCAGAGAATATGACATCCATTTTAAGGAGAACTTAGACCTTCGTAGATCTCAGACCTACACATGTATCTTTTCAGTGTCTTTCCACATCTAACAAATTCAAAGATGTAATGTCTTTAAATTGGATATGTCTATGAAAATGAGGCTGTATCTTTGTTAGAGAACTACTTTCATGAAGCATAATTATTCAGAGCATTTACTGGTTGCCTTCTTTAGTACAGCTAATAGGATGTTCCAACGACATACAAAGTGGAATAGAAAAAATAGTATATGCTAGACAATGTTGTATTGATAGAAAACAAGGGAAGTCATGGTAACTATGTTTGTGTCTTCAAGAGTAGGCTTCTTTAAAGAACCTTCATTCAAATACAATAACAAAGATACGGGCCACAAACTTATCAAAATGAGAAAGGAAAAAAACAAATGGCAGAATTTTCACAAGAAAAATGTTTTGGTTTTTGTTGCTTTGCAAATCATCAAAACAGCAAACATTCATCTACAAAACCACATATTTTTAAATGCATAAATGACAATAAAAAATTAGCAGAACTACACAGATTTTAATTCTCCTGAACTCTTGTTTTTGTTTATTAGTTTTACCATTGCTAGAGCAGAAGCAGTTGTAGTTGAAATCAACCAACGCATTGTTGTATATTAATGGTAGCTTCTGTTTACAAATCAATCCAGCACAAAACAGTTGTGTTTATTGGTTGTTTCAGAAAATTAAATGTGGGAAAAATTCAAAAGGCGGAAAATTTTGAAATTATTGTTTCACTTCACATCTGAACAGTTTTGTATCTTTACACCAGAGCAATTTTTATTGAAATTGTCATTATTTTAGAAGTAAACTCCCAATCCCCAACCACTTTCCCAACAAATGGAAATTCTTCATAAACTATTCCATTATTATATTTCCCTATTCAAGTCCTACAGAAAGTAACACACACAAACACGACCTTATTGGTGGTATTCCAGTTCTGTCTAAAGCTTTGGTTTAGAAAATTTGCTGCACATGAGGAGTTATTGTAACTCATAGGCAAAACTAGAATACATAATTTCTTGAAAGAGCATTAATGATCTGATCTCATGGTAATTGGCTCTGTTGGCTCAAGCCGGCTGAAGCTAAAGGATTTTTTCACCTCCTTGCTAACTTCAGGCTGTCTGTTTTATATTTTAGCCAAGTCTGTTGTTTCTGTGCTCATTAGACTGACTGCATATTTTTTTCAGGGAAGCTACAGATTTTAGCACTCCATTAGTCAGTATGTCTATGGACGGTTTGGAAGCCAGGGCATTCTTTGAAACAGCAGTGAAAAAACCAACCAAAGGCCGATAACAGAATTGATTTCCAAGAGTTTGTTTGGCTGCCATGTATCTAGAAGTTATTAAGGACAAGAAAAAAAGAATCCCTAATATGTACAGCCTCATTATAGAAAAAGTCAACCCTTTGAGTGCCAGAAGCTTTAGGCAATACTCCTATTAGTCTACTGGACACATTTTTACTATTCTGTTATCCATCTGTTCAGACATTATTCCAGCAAGAAACTTCTATCTGTAAATTGTATTTATTGTCACCATTTTATTTACTTGTTGCATCACTTCATTTAGTTTCTAATAAATTTAAGCCAGACTGTATGTAAACAATCAAATATACATTTTATTATGTTAATGCCTCGCATCCTTAGTGATCATTGATACCAAATATCTATTACCATGTCACATGTGCTTATTACATTGCAGTCACTACACATGTAAATTAAGTGCCGTAAAGTCATTAAACCTAAAACAAATGTTTCCTTATATAAAAGTCGTACTATAGACATTCGCAAATGTAAAGATTCTAAAATTTGCAATTAAACATCAGGGTTTTCCTGAGGTTTCCTGTCTAAAACCATTTAAGGGTATATCAGGCACTAAAGTAAATATCTGCCTTATTTTATCTCAAATATATTCAGGTGTAAACATTTATAGATGCATGTAGGTGTGTGTGTGCATGTCAATGCATTATTAATATTGTCTTAAACAACAAAGCTCAGTTGTACATCTAAGCCTACAATGCAAACTGTGCATGTATAATACAGTTTGCTACTGCTAATTATTTCCATTCTCAAAAGCTGCATGACAGTTTTATCTATGGAATTCTCTTCAATCTTTCATAGGAATCTTGTCTTTTTCTAGTTTCTGACTCATCGCCTTGGGGTGGCCTTTTTAACATTACTATAGTTTCTCAGACCTACAGTAACAAAATTAGCTCTTTCTCAAAACTGTCTTAAATTGCTATGCTTCCCTGAAGTTTTGGATCTGTAGATCAATGCTACAGTACATATTTTGACACTTTTGTTATTTATTAAGCATTTTTCTGATTTTTAAAGATCGAAAATAACTTTTTGATATAAAAAAATGCATAAAAAAGTTATTTCTTACATGGCAAAAAGAGTATTTGTAAATAAGCAATACCGACATAATAAAATAAACACTGTTCCTCCAGCAATAGGCCTTTAAAAAACCTTTTCGACTTTGAGTGTGTTTTCTGAGGCCAACTCGATCACTTCACAATTAACTTAAGCAAAAAACTAAAATAAGGAATTATATTTTGGACAATATGAAGGGGTCATTCGGACTGAACAAACCACAGATACCCAAGGAAAATTAATAATATTACATGCTTCTATTCTGTTGTTCTTTAATAATGACAACATTTTATCTCTAAATAAATATTTTTCTTCTAACAAAAATTTGTTGAATCACAGGGTAAACCGTATTCTAGTCATTGTTATTTGAGACCAAGATAATGATTAAGCCAGTTTATTAGGTCCAGGTAGAATACAGAGATCTCTAAACAAAAACAGTATTCCCTAAATGAAGTTTTTATTGCCCTATAAAAGTTTACCATCAGTTACTTTGCCAAGCCTGAATTCTATCTGCCTTGTAGCAATAGCAAAACGAATAATGTGCAATGTCTGCACTTGTATTATTTCAACTCTGAATAGTGATTTTAACTTAAAGTCCTGCAAATAACTTTGCATATGAATAATAAAACTATAACTGTAAAAAAATAAAGAAAGAAGTGTTCTTTTTCTAGGTGCCAGGAAGTTCCTTCTACTCCTATTATAAATTTCTACCATATCAAAATGGCACCACCATTGGCTTCTTATTTTGTGCTTTTTAAACCTGGTGGATCACAGGACATGTCACTACTTCCCCTCTGCCTTAAGGCATAGAGTATCCCTCATCCAAAGCTCCTGCTATTCCCATTTTAAATTGTCACCATCACCAAAATATCAGTACCATCTTAATTTGAACATTTTCACGCTAATGGAGCATGCCTTTAGGCATACAGTATCCTGCTACTCCTATTATAAAGTGCCACCATATCCATTATATTTAAAGGTGGAGCTTTATGCCTGTCAGCTTCTGTGTAAGAAAATGTAACCCCTAAAGACCACATAAAAAGGCAAAGTAATCTTAAGAAGCCAGTGATACAATACAAATTCTAAAAGAGACAGTGCACTGCAAGAGCCATATATCAACAAAGTAAGTGAGTACCCTGGGTTGGCATCCTATACAGACAGCTTCTTGTTGCATGCATCTATCAAAGAAATATTGTGCCCGCCTCTCTCAGACTGCCTAACCCACATATAGATGTTTTATTCTGTTTGTTCCAGATAATATAGAGTGTGTTTTCATTTTAGTCCCCCATTTTTAATATTGTAAGTTAACATCTCACTATCGCTGTTAATGGGAAAATTCCTGGGTGCGTACATTTTCACTAGAATACTGGCAAAACATTGCATGCAACATTGTTACATTTGGATAAAAGTTTGGCAATCTGTCACTGGTAAGACTACAGACTTATAAGGGAAAAATTTATTAAACAAATCTGTTTCGGCTTTTCTGAGTTTAATTGGGCGAACACCAGGCGAAATTTTTTAAAGGCGAAGTGATCAATCAATCGAATGAAATTTCAATCGAATTTTCAATCGATCGAAAGAAATTTTGAGTGAAATTTCAAATTTCAGATCAAAATTTCACTTGAAATTTTGATCGGAATTTCAAAAATTCGATTGATCAGTAAAATTTACAAATTCAATAAATTTCGCCCCAGGAATGTAAAGTATACCTACCCTTTCAATGGATATATTCAATAGAAAAAGTTTCTCACGGCAAGTATCGATCGCAGCAAATCTTGAGATACTTACTGCGAGAAACTTCTGGGTGGTCGCCCAAATATTAAATTTGGAAAAGTGAAAATTAGCTTTTCCGAGTTTAATACATTTCGCCATTGAAGTTTACAATATTCTGTGTAACTTAGTGAACAGGCACAATGCAAAATCCAATCAGACCCTATAGATTATAGGGAACAGACCTACTTGTATAAAATGAATTTCTTACTAGAGAGAATATAATTAAAATCTATAACTGTATTATTAATAATGTATAGAGTCAGTAATCATTGTTTTGCATTATAAGTAAAAGCTTAAAACTTTTAAAATAAACTATAGTGTTCAAATAAATAATTAGGTTTTAAATATACAAAAAGCAATTGGAAAGAAGAAAATAATACTAAGTGTTATATGAAAGAGATCCAAGAAAACCAATGAAGATAAAGTAGGTACAACGACAACATATTGCACAGATGCAGCTGTCTTAGTCAGTTTACTCACTGTGATAGAATGATCTTTGCAGCATTGCACCACAAAGAGATAAGATTATTGTGTGCTGTAATATGGAGAAGTTCTTGTTGATACATTATGATATCTTGGTACATTGTATTCAACTGACAAAGTTATATTTAAAGTATTTGATACACCTTTATGTAAACTTATGGCTACAAATAGTAGAAAGCAGATACCCACACTATTTCCATTAATTCCTCAACAACTAATCTCATGACCAATCTTTCACTCCTCACTCACATCTATTTAATTATTTATGTTATATATTCAATGAAGTATCTTTTATTTATATTTAAAAAAATACATACTTTGGCTCCTCAGCGATAAAGCCATCGCAGACTAGAGACCCTGAAACTCACAGCAGCAACAATACAGAAAACTTGCAGATTGTTACGATCTTGCGTATTGGGAAGTTGTTAGCCTCCGGAACCCCGCCAAGGCAAACAAACACTAGGGCGCGGAGTCTAAGGAACCCCC
>WMED01026420.1:0-10816 GCA_019650415.1 Pipa parva
ATCCCCATATAGTACCCACAGTGCAGCAGTTCCCCATATAGTGCCCCACAGTGCAGCAGTTCCACATATAGTGCCCTACAGTGCAGCAGTTCCCCATATAGTGCCCCACAGTGCAGCAGTTCCACATATAGTGCCCCACAGTGCAGCAGTTCCCCATATAGTGCCCCACAGTGCAGCAGTTCCCCATATAGTGCCCCACAGTGCAGCAGTATCCCCATATAGTGCCCCACAGTGCAGCAGTACTCCAGTTTACCATACTAAGCTGTCTGCATTGCCTCATTTCCCATACTATGATACCTGTATCTGATACTGAGCTTCCCCCAACCCCCCCTTCTCATACTGTGCAGCCCGTTTTCCCATACTATGTTTCCTCCCATTGTAAGCCCCCTCTATGCACAGTTAATAAAGCTGTTGAGGTTCAGGCTTTTGTTACATTGTGTTTGTTTTTCTCTAGATTATACCAGCCATCTTTATGAATTGGGTAAATGGGCATTTATTCAGTCATCAATGGAACTTGAGACAATACATATTCATGAAGTTACCATTTCCCAAATAAGGTGAAAATAAGTGTATTTTTACAATAAAATGTCACGGTTATTAGAAAATTTGGGAGCTCCTGTAAAATACATAGTAGTACATTTAAAGACTGTTTTTTTTCACCATCAAGGCTGTAAAACAGGTTGGGGAAATAATTAAGTGCAACTGGACAGATGCTGCTAAGAGTATGAACTGTAGGATCACAGGATCAGCAGATGTAAACTGGCACTAAGTAGTGCAAATCGGAAGTATGCTGGCACCTCAAAAAAACATGCCAACCTACATCTGTTCTCAGATATTACAGAAGAGTGTTATCACCTCATTTTTTCCAGTAATAGATTACATATAAACAGTACAGTCTGACTTAAATGGAACGGCCGTTCTATAAAAGTGTGTAAAGCCATTTACATCGGTGTCAGGGAACACAATTGTGTAGCAATGTTTAACACTTGTTATACCAACAATATTGTGATGTTAGTCTGCTTATACCAGAGTTTTAGCTTCCTTTATACCTTACCAATAAAATGGGCAGAAATCAGCAATGAGATCACTTGGGGCCTCACTGACTAAAGGTCAAATAGCTTCATAAGGCTCTGAATTCTATCCCCCACTTCCCCATCTCTGCACTCTGCGATGTGGCGAATATGCGACTGATTCCAGCAACTACAAAAAAGTTGTGGTTTTACAGAAAACTTTACATCACTTTGCATGCGTGTGCACAGCAATGTTCCCTCTAAGCTGTGCGTGTGTGCGCGCGCACATGACCCGTCAAACCAGCGCACACAGATTAAAATGGTGCGCACAAAAAATTTGTATTTAAAAATTTAAAATTGTATTTAAATATATATGTATTGCACAATTATTTACTTAGGCTTATAATTTTGCACATACGAAATTTCTTGCGCACACAGCCTTTACAAAATTAGAGGGAACATTGGTGCACAGGTACTTCTAGTGTTGACTAAGCGGTGGAGTCTGTCGCAGTCGCGAATTAGACAAGGCAAAGTGCTCCGAATTCATCTGTCTGACTTTGCCACATCAGACTGGCGAATTGGGGGGTTGATGGCAGGGCTCCAGTGTTGCGCAAGGTGACTATTCATTCAAAAGTGAGAATGGCAACTGCGACTTAAATTAGTGAATTCACCCTTTAGTCAATAAAGCCCTAAATGTACATCCATTTTATTGTTAATTGTTGACTTTTGATAAAATCTTACCGCTGGTGGCAATGTCTATGATAATCTCTTGCAATACTCAACCTGACTTTACTTCAACTTTATGAGCTAAAAAGTACTGGGTTGCCTGCTTACCTCTTGTAGAAAGTGGTATCACAGCACTCTAAGTAATACTCTTGGGCATGAATGAGTCTTATCTATATTAAGCCAGATATGGCTCTTTTGATGTCCATATCTGGCTCTTTCACTGAAACGAGTGGTGCAAGCACCGCTCATTACAGTCTGCCGACAAGCGCTGTAGAAAGAGAGCTCTCTCAGCGTTTCCGGATTACTAGCCAATCCAGAGCTGCTGACGTTACCGGCTTCCGGGTTGCTAGCCAATCAGGAGCCGCTGATGTCACTGCGAGTCCGTGTTGTTAGCCAATCCAGAGCCGCATGTGATGTTAGCGGCTACGGATTCAAAAGGGCTGAGGGAGCCGCACGTATATGGCTCCCTCAGCCCAAAAGGTTGCCGACCCCTGCTATAGACTATATCTATCTGTAGATAAGTCAATATCTAATATATTCAGGAGAGAAAACCTATGACCAGAAATCAACCAGTGAGACCCCATGGGGCTTCACTGACTAAAGTCTATTCTGACCGGAATTTGTTCTCCTAAATGTCCCTCATCAGAGGAAGTGGGTAAATATGGGCAATTTGTAATGGAAAAGTTAGGTGGAAAACGTGGGAGCGATCGGAAAGTTGCGGTGGTAATGTTCTCGAAATAGGCGGAATGATGGAAAAGTGTTAATGTGAAAACATATCTGAATCTGAACAATCTTACATCCTTTTATAACATAAGTTCCATGGTGTGTTTGTAAAACCAACTGATACAATGTGTCTCCTGATACAATTCCTGTTTTATGTTCTTATAAATACTTAAAAACCAATATTGTACCAACCCGTCTCTCCTCTTTTATGTTCTTCTTCTTTAGGTTAAAAGCACTTTAAGTCCAACCAAGAACCTTCTGGCTGTTATTGAACTACAACTCCCACCATGCATGTGGTTTGGAACCGCAGTTCGGTTAATTGGTTTTCTTCAACTTTCTTTGGTATAAATAAATGTCAAACAGCTTTCAACAGCTCATTGAAAAGAATCCATATGACTCCTTAATGTCCCACGCATTCACATGCAACTCGTACTCCTGCCCTGGAAATATCCAGATATTCACACTGTTAGTAAAGCAAACAATGTGGTTTTTTTCAAACTGTAAGTGATGCCTCTACCTACCTAATTGCTTCTTTATTAGGAACATTGCTTGTTTCCCTGAGAGCAAAATGTAATTAACTTTTGTTTATCCCTGATATCTTTATTATTTACCCTGGGGGAGGTAATTATTTTCATTGTTGTACAAAGATGGTGGCCAGACATTAGGAAGCGTAAGAGCAGATGGCAGAAAAATCTCCACGTTGAGAAAGCATTTTGTTATAAAAAGAAAATACAACAACCCCCCCCCCCCCCCCCCCCCCCCCCACTTAACATTCTCCTCTTTTTTTTCTTACTCAATTAAATGGGACTTCACATTTCCATCTTAAAAAATAAACACTCAAAATAAAGGCTACTTTACAAGCGGGAAAGGTTTCACGCCATGTACTCCATCATGGAAATGAAGTGCTTTGAGTCACGGGTCTCTAAGATGTAGAAATATACACTGCGTTCCATCATAGGAAATGTTAACCCTGTCACACTGATGGCTGGGTAGGAAAGCGCTTACTTTGTATTTGTTGGTTAAATGGCAAATCTGTCAACGCTTATAGAGAAAAATATTACCTCCTGACTGTCAGTCGACTGATTTGGCGGTGTGTTGCAGCAGTCATATCACACGTCGTTGCAAGTCAACCAAAGAATTTTTTTTTTTTGTTTTTTAGTTGAACGAAGTTAATCTAGTAAATATTGTTCATCTCTGAAAGTTCAAAGGCGTTCTAATACACCGGGGTGAGACCATGCACAGTAAGTGCGTCGTAATCACCGTAACTTATATATATATATAATATATTTAACTGTAAAAGAACTTAAAAGCACTTCCGGTATATATATGATTTATGTAAAGCACTATAGAGAACAATGGCTGCAATCAGTAAAGGTAAGGATAGAAAGCATAAAATAAATCGTGATTTTAGCTTGAAAGATAACATTTTTACCAGTGCTGCATTTGACTAACTGCCACGTTGATCCAAATAGCATAGGGCAGAGGGGTGAATCGGGAGTTTATTATTATGTGAAGTCATGATTTTCAGCACCGCCACCGCTTGGGTTTTCCCTGTAATTGGCTACCAGGGAATTACAATTCATGTAAATTAGTGCTGTGCCTGATGGGAGGATTTTCACTAGCCACTCGCAATGGACTTTCCCTTTCTTCCTCCTTTTTAGAGCAACTTTGTGCTACTCTACTTAGTGGGTAATTCAGCATAGTGCGAACTTACTTCCCGATCCTTCGCATCAGCTCGCCGAGACTGTTACGCGCTGGCTGATGTCCTACACGCGGACATCAGCGAACGCTTTAAAGGGATTCCAGTCTCCGCGAGGCGAGGTTGACCTACTACTTTTGAAACTGTGAATGAATTAGTCCAGGGGCATATTGTAAGGGGCATATATTTTTTATTTCTCTTTTCAGTTTTTCTAAATTTTTTTTCACTTATTGTATTTAAAAAAAACAAAAACATAAAAATAATAAATTAAAAAAAATGTTTTGCCACATTTTTTGCCCATTTCACTGGAATTTTGATTTCCACCTCATAATTTACCCTAGAAAATAATGGTTTTAGGTTGGATGAAGAAGAGTAAGCATTTTGAGCTAAAGTTTTCATAAAAGTCCGAACAGTCACATAAAGGTCTGAAATCAGGTCCAATTCTCCAGTTCTGTTTATTCATTAAACTCTGCCATGTGGCAAATTCACCACAAATTCAACAGCTTACGATGCCCAAGGGCTCACCAGACTCTTTGCACCTCTTTGCTTTGCCACAATTGCCCATTTACAATCGGATTGCAACTAAACAGGGAATTTGCCAAGGTTTACTGCTCCATATTTGCCAGTTTGACTGTGACAAATTAAAATAGGGGCTGATGGTAGTGATCTGCTATGGTGTAAAGTAACTGTACACTAATAGCAACATTTACTAAAGTCGAAAACAATTTTCTTTACATTTTCGCCCGTTTTAAAGCCTTTTTTTGGCTAAAAATCAGGCAAAAAAAAAAAAAAAAATCGGGCAAAAAGGTCAAAAATTTAATTTTTCACATTTTCTCCCGTTTTTGGGCACAAAAGGCCAAAAACGTCAAGAATACTGACGTAGTCACGACTTTACTAATGGAATCTGCTGTTTAGTGAATAAGGAATAAAGATTCTGGGGGTTATTCACTAAAATCGAATTGTTGCGTATAGGTGCGAATTCACCAGATAAAGATAGTCGCAATAGGCTGCTACTGTCGGAGTCACGTCTTTATAATGAAAATATTGTCACAGTTGCACCATTATTATGGGAAAATTGTAGCAATATTAACATTAAAAAATTGTCGCGACTTTACAATGGGGAAATTGTCACAGTTTTACTATGGGAATCTGCTGTTTGCAAATTTGACAGTTGAATTCGCACCTTATTGAATAACCCCCTCAGGGTCGAGCCACCAAAAGTGATGAGAATTCACTTTCACAGTCAAATTCTCACTTTAGCCAATAACCCCCTGATTCTCTACTCATTACTGAGTAAACACAGTATTCCCATAGCAAATTCACCCGTGTCTGTAGCAGTCTATTGTGTAGCGTGTGACCGTCGTTAGCTGGCGAATTCGCCACATCACAGTTTGCTGAATACCAGAATATGGGGAAGCGGCGTATTTGCACCTTTACGTGACAATTCAGGGGGGAATTCACCATTCAGCGAAGTGAGCTCCGAATCCTTCGGCTCACTTCGCAAATAGTATTATGCGCTTGCTGATGTCCTGCACGCGGACATCAGCGAGCGCATTAAAGGGATTCCAGTCTCGGCGAGGGGACTCTTTTGCTCTCGCTGAGACTAGAATCCCTTTAATGCGCTCGCCTCTCAGACTTTAATAATTTCCCTGCATGTCCCAGTTCCCCTTTTGTGTAGGCTGTGATAGTTTGTATGAACGTCAGATGTAGGTGTCTATATATTCTTTTTAATCCACTAATTTTCAAGCATCTCTTAATGAGCGAATAGGAAGTTAAAAAATATCTAAATACTTTAAAAAGAAGATGAAGGCGTAATGCAGAAGCTTCTACATAAACAGTAATGATTAAAGTCATTTTATAGTGAACTTCTCCTTTAAAATATTGTGCCTGTGCATTCTATTAGAATAAAGCCAGATACCACCCACTGTTTCACTTCTTAGGTTTCTGATTTCTGAATCTGTTAACTGCTAACTTCCTTACCTGGTATTTAGTGGTTCCCTGGTCGCTCATCACAGAGAGTGTAAATGTGCTGCTGCATGCTTGATTACTGCAGAATGGAAACATATGGAGGTATTAACATTGCGCTAAGAAACTTGTGGTTTGATATCACGGGATGGGATTAAGGAAAAACTGAATGGAATAAATACATTGGAAGATTGTTACTTCTGGTTAATGGCAAACATGACATTACTTCTCACGAATTCATTAGCACATAAATTTAATGGAGCATATTTATAAAAAGTTGAAAAAAAACTTTTCCCACAATTCTATTATTTTGTCTAATAACTTTTTACCAACGCATCTTTCGTCGTCTCATTTTTTCAGCTGATATAGCCTCCCCCCCCTTTTTTTCTTTCCAATGTGTTTTGTCGCTATTTACAAAACTTTCTCCGCACTTTAATTTAACAGATCTCGCTCAAAACGGTCTGCACTCCAAGCCCATAATTCCTATGGGTATCTGTACTGCCAACATCAAGCACCAAATATTTAATTACCCCCCAAAAAAAGGTTATTATCAATAACCTTGGGACCCCCGATACCTACAGACTACCCTCTCCTTCCTTCTACCCCGATTTCCCTGTGGGGAAAGGGATACAAATTTCAGCAAATGGGGGTAGGGGTATCAAAAGTGCACCCTCCCCAACCACCACTCCTTAACTGGGGGGGGAGAGGGGAAAGTCCCTTTAATTTCCCTACAAACAACCTGCTTGTTTTTACCTCTTTGGAAACTTGAAACCGGAGCACTAGGAAGGGAAAATAATACTGGAACGGCTAACAGCAAATTAACGGGAGATTCTCACCATTTTATGGGCAGTGTGAACACACAGCACTTTGGCCTAACTCCAAACATTGTATCTGTCCCCTACACAATGCAAATAAAATTGTGGTATGCATACACTGTCATGGCTCCCAACACCCCTGTTATTTTCAGTAGTGGGTAACCCCTTCCTCCAGTGAGTCTAGTAGAAGATTCCTCCTGTACATCTCAGGTGCATAGGTTCCTGTTGGTGGCCGAACAGGTCCAAGCTTCTTCCATATCATCCTTGGTGCTTGGACAATTCTAGTAGTAAGAGGAGACCTCTGCTACCCGAAGGAGAACATGCAGACTCTATACAAATGGAACTGTCAACTCTGGCCCTACCACTCTGACACAGTAAACCATTGCCACGGTAATGCCATAGTAGCTCCCCTAGAAGCCCCTTCTTCCTCTGATAACGCCACCCACTGATTTTTTTGACAATTGGACAAGCAGGGATTTCTGTTTCATATGTATTGACACTACAGATGTGCAGATCATTTCCAATTTATCTCTCACAATATTCTTATTCCCAGAAAATCCATTTGTCACCGTGTACTTATTAAACAGTAAATTATTTCAACTGTTTGTTGACCTAATTCGGCTGGTGTAAGCCGCATAGCGTTTTCCGTGTGTGTGTCTCTCTTTTTGGTAAAACAATAGCTGCTTTTTTTAGGCCTTGATATGGCGTGCGCTGTTTTGACAGAAGGACTAGTTCATAAACAAAGAAATGTGTTATAACTCCGTGAACTCCATTAAGTCCTGTTGATGGAAAGGACACATTGCAGGCAGAAGTGTTGGCTCGTGTTAACCATTGTGATCTTTAACTGACCTCTGAATGCCATCTTTTAAAGGGATACAGCCTTCATATCACAGTACTAAACTCCAGTGCAGTTCTTTGTCCGATAAGAAACAGGAGGTAAGAAACTCTATATGCAAGTGCTGGAATATTATAATATGCGTAATGATCCTTACATAAATAGAAGGCATGTTCCCCGTTGTTTGGTGTCCGTTCAAAAACTATGTAACAAGGAGTGTTTTAAAAGTAGTTCCTATTCCTACATATTTAGATTGTAAGCTTTATGAGACAGGCTCCTCCATTCTCTTGTTTCAGTCACTACCTGACACCGAGAGATGCATGTCTGTATTATAATTGTATTGTTACATTGTACAGCACTGTGTAACCTAGTGGAACCTTATAAATAAAATTATACATACATACATACAATCTATATCAGCGGTTCTCAACCTGGGGGTCGCGATCCCGGCGGGGGTCACACGACCGACCCACGGGGGTCGAGAACCAATGCGGCACCCGGAAGTGGCCGCAGGACCCTCCTTATAAGGGTTCCTGCGGGGTGACGTTGGCCGAAAACATCACCACATGACGCGCGTACGTGATGATGTTCTGGCCGAACGTCACAGAGTTATACAAGTGGTACACAGAGTTATACAGGTTAATAAATAAATTTGAGATGTTTAGTTTATATGGGCAATTAGCCTAAAGAAGTTATGCCCTTCACACACACATATATTTATATAATATATAAATAAAATATATAAATATACCGTATATATTCGAGTATAAGTCGACCTCGTGTATAAGTCGAGGTCAGTTTTTGGGCCAAAAATTATGAAATTTGCTTCGAGGAAGGAGTGGGGGGCTGTAAAGTGTGTGAGGAGCTGACAGATATTAGAATGGAATATTAATGGAGTATCCTACCTTCTTTTTATCTCCATAAAGCTTCCTCTCGCGGCCATAATCAGTCTGTCTCCCACGAACGTACATCCTATGAATATTCATGAGCCGGCAGACATGTATCGTCATTCCGTAGCGTGACACGTCTGCCGGCTCATAAATATTCATAGGATGTACGTTCGTAAAAATCCATTGATTGATTTCTCATGCATTTTTATTGCATTTTCACCGTGACTATGATGTGAATGTTGGCGGTTTATTCCTTGCTCCTGTCTCATAGAAAATAATGGTTTATATTGTCCATCTCTGGCATTAAGGACAGTTTGGAGAAGCTTGATTTTGATGTTGATGACTTCCGCTTGGTTGAAAAACTCTGGATTGTGCTGAACCTGTAGAAGAATAGGTGATCTCTATGGGAAATAATATTAATAAGGAACCAGGCTTGTTTTTGTCTAGGGGTGATTTTTAAGGAGGAAATACCGATCACCTCCATTGCTCCTCCGCTGAATGCTACGTCAAGATAGAGCTAATCTTTTCTTCTACTTCAAGCGCTGTGATCTTCTTCATTTCTTGCTTCTTCTTCAGCACTGCATTTTTTTTCTTCTGCACATGCACAAACTGCTTCTGAGCATGCTCATAAGAAAAAAAGAATCAGTGATGTTGAAAAGGAAGCAGGAAGTGTAGAGGCTCACAGCACTGGAACAGATGAAAAGATGATTAGCTTTATCTTGAACCAAGAGGAAGTGCTGGAGTGAAGGAGGTGATTAGGAAGTATTTTCCTCCTCTCCCTTTAAGAATCACCCCTAGACATAAATAATCTTTGTTTATTTTGTAGGTTATAAACCACATGGGTTAGTACCCAGAACCATAATCTATAGCTCTTATTTACTAAGGGGTAAAAAGTGTTGACAAGCAACTCAATCCTTTAAATTTTATTATTTTACTTTTTACAGGAAAGGTTTGATTTTCAAAACATCTCCAAAAGGTTTTGCCCCATAACATGGCCATTATTCTGAGTTGCATATATTTTTTTTCTTTGAATGCATTTTTTCATAGGAAATAATGGTTATCGCTGTGGTCATATAATTTCCAATAGGAATAAAAGTTTATGTCAGTTCAGATATGCCAAACAGTTTTCATCTAAACTAAATTAGATAAAAGAAAGTGTGATTTCACTGGTGTTAAATGCCACTGTCATAATTTAAAATATCTCAATTAAAAAAAAAAATCTAGTGGAATTAAAAGAATTTTAGTGGAATTTTTAAAAGTCTCAAAAAAAACAAAAAACAACCCTTATAACATCGTGTACCTTTAATAAATAATAAAGCACAAGCAGATTCCCAATACCTGCACGATCGGTAATCTGGCGTGTGACACTGTCTCTTCCCCCAATCACTCCAAAGGCGTTGGCCGCAGCACATGTGCAGTTGAAGCAAGGAAGTGATGTAATCGCGTTCTCTTAGACCCGCACACTCCAAATTGCTACATTGCTGCTAATGAGGGACAGCAGAGGGTGCACTGGGGAAGGACTGTGTGTAGGAGTGAAGAAGCGGCTACAAGGTACGAGGTAGGGGAAGGGGGTGGGGAGCAGGGAGAACTTCTGCAGCGATGTCACAGGTCGGGATTATCATGCTTAATGTATTCAAAATGTCTGCCGTCAGTGTGCAGCGCTGTGCAGACTTCAGTGGGACAGTGCAGAGACTACAGAACAATTCTGGATTGTTTAATACAAAGACTTAGGAGGCAGATAGGTGTACAACTTATATATGTGTAGGGAAGTATAAGTGTATATTGGAAATTTCTGCAGTCTGTTTATATAGCAAAGCTTGCAGTTGCTCACTTCCGCCAGTAGATGTCACTAGTAACCTAGTGTTTCTATATTATGTATAGTATATTAAGGAAGAGAGATTGCTCCCAGAATGCAATGCAGGAGGAAGTCAGTTCCTCTCCCAGGGAGGGGAGAGACTGGATTAGTGTAGCTAGAGACAGAAGCTGATTGTTATAGTTCACTCTAGGCTAGTGAGAGTGAGAGTCAGGATATATATCTGGGCAGTATTGAGCCCCATCAAGGAGAGAGTGGTTTTACTACTCCCAAGGGGGTATTTTATAAGGCATCTCAGTCAGGGTATAAGTGACAGCTTTAGGGCTAGGCCTCTTGGGAA
>WMED01026423.1:0-10815 GCA_019650415.1 Pipa parva
CGAAGGAGAAAGCACAAAAATAACAGGGCCACACACAGAACAAGTTTGGGAAACACTGCTTTAGGTCAGTTCACTGCGTTGTGAAATCACTCTTTTCTGGAGTTTGAGTAATAAAAGTTTATTTACAGAGTTTACATGTTATATCCTCAATCAAAATTAACTATACACTTTCACAACACTACATACTGTTTACTAACATGCTTTTATGAATACTGTGCACTGCACTGGTTTTTCATCCAGCTATGCAATGTATAACTAAACTAATTTCCTATCAACTCTGCATCATTTTATAGATAGCAGTTTTAAAGGGATGATGTTTTATATTTGAAAAACTATATAAAATATATAGGCTGTATGACTAATAAGTAAAATATTTGTAAAGTAAAATTTGAAAAACTATATAAAATATATAGGCTGTATGACTAATAAGTAAAATACTTATCTGCATTAGAAATAATTATCTGCTGCAAAGAGATCCATCACCAAAGTAACTGCAAAAACTAGATCATATTTACAAGTTACAGCTTTGAAATGCACACTGCTGGCCAATATATATATAAAAATATAAATGTACAACTGGGATGATATGGATATCTAATTTTATAGGTATTTAGATTCAAAGGCATGAATATGTAGTCTATAATGTAGAAAAATATAGTTATGATGGCACTGTCTTCTTTAAACAGATCCAGCTGAAGAGAACATTTGCTTTAATATATCTATTTATGACCAGTTCTCTACAGTATACCACAAATACTTTTCACCTGATGATGCTCAGAAATAACTACATTACTGTTCACTATAGCAAACATAAATAATTGACTTCACAATAAAAAGGATGAATTGGCATAAAATATTGTAATTTATTTGGTGATGGGAATTAATTCTTTCATACTGAATTCATTCATTATTTGATAACTAACCCACTTAAGGGGTAATTCACCAAACAGAGAACTTACCCTCCGGATCCTTCACATTAGTACGCATACCTGGTTATGTGCTCACTGATGTCCTGCATGCGGACATCAGTGAACGCTTTAAAGGGATTCCAGTCTCGCGAGGTGACTCGAGTCTAGCCCCGCGAGCTTCGCCGAGACTGGAATCCCTTTAAAGGTGTTCGCTGATGTCCGCGTGCAGGACATCAGCGAACGCATAACCGGGTATGCGTACTTATGCGAAGGATCCAGAGGGTAAGTTTGCTGTTTGGTGAATTACCCCCTTAGAATCTACAGGATGGTCCATAAAGACAGCTGAATATCTTACGAGAGTTGTGGCAGTTTGCTGATCACTCTCAGAAGCTTCTAGTATGTAACATGGTAGAATCATCCCTGCATTTTTATAACACTGGTGGCTGATTTAAGACTTCACAACCTACCCTGCAAGTGGTATTGTCGGCTGTACAGAAGTGTTAAACATACCTTTCTGTCATTATGGCAAAGCCAGATCAATTAAAATGCATACAAATAAATACTTTTTTATGTTATGACTTTTTGATCTATGTGATGTCCTTTCTAACCATTGTATCTGCTGTTCTCAGTTATTTTCTGTCAAAAACAGCAACCAAGAACATGTTGCATGTGGGTGTTAGCGAAGTACAAGGTTTTGGCTGTGACTTGGGTTAGAGCTTGCCCTTTTGCATCAAACATTCATTATATAATTATCAGGAAATAAAAACCTGTTGTGGGACATAGATTATATAACAGTCACATATTTTTTAAAGAAAAACGAGGCAAATGCATTCTGTTTATGTAACTGTCTATAAAATTGTATTATCACTTTGCCAAGTGGCAATGTGCCCAGCTGCTTCTATATTTTTTTAGCTACATTGTTTTATTGATTATCTTATAGTATTTAAACATGAGGTTGTTACATTATTAAACAGTAAAGCAATAAAGTAAAAGACTAAAAAGGGGTTTGATGCAAAAGTTACTGACAGATTAGATCTTTTGAAGATGTAGTTAAAACATGGCTTTAGAATTTTGTTCTAGGAGTATCTGTTATATGCCGTAAAACTGACACAGGAGCTTTCAACATGTATGCCTTACCAAACTGGGAGATTATTGTAGTAATGCTCTTCTCAGGAATGTATTGGAACTTTAAGGGGGGAATTCACCATAGTGCGAAGTGAGGTCCGGATCCTTCGCCTCACTTTGCACAGACTGTTATGTGCTCGCTGAGGTCCTGCACGCGGACATCAGTGAACGCTTTAAAGGGATTCCAGTCTCAGCGAGGCGACTCGAGTGGTCTCGTCGAGACTGGAATCCCTTTAAAGCGTTCGCTGATGTCCGCGTGCAGGACATCAGCGAGCACATAACAGTGTGTGTGAAGTCAGGCGAAGGATCTGGACCTCACTTCGCACTATGGTGAATTCCCCCCTAAATGTAATTATGATTTGATTTAGCTAAGGACTTGCAGTCAGAAGCAGTGTGCCATTGTCAGTACAATAATGATAGGAAGCTATGAATGTGATTTAGATAGATATGAAAAAGAAGAATAAGATGAAATTGTAATGGAAGCCTTTGCTCACTGAATAGTGAATTGAATAGAGTAGTGTTGCTAGAACTTGGAAATCAGATTTCCGTTGCTACCAGGATATCTGAGGTG
This sequence comes from Pipa parva, assembly GCA_019650415.1. NCBI lineage: Eukaryota > Metazoa > Chordata > Amphibia > Anura > Pipidae > Pipa > Pipa parva. Next base: position 2,605 of record WMED01026423.1, read on the forward strand.
CTTTCAGTGGGCAATGGTCCATTATTTTCTTATGTTTAAAGGGAAAATATTCTACAGGTTTAGGAAGTTAGAAAATCTTGGTCTGACTTGATGTGAGGACTTGTAGTTGAGTTGGGAACCCTAATAAAAATGGATTTTATTTTTATTCTCTTTCTGCAGTGGTCTTACAGATCAGTGATTTTGTCTGTGAGTTTTTCAAAATTTGTTGTGGGAGTCTGACATATCACTTAAAACCTATGCAAATACTCTTGTTGCGTTTTGTCTGTGTGCTCCCCCATTTTATGCATCTCTCAACCAAAGTTTTTTGTTTGGAAAGCTGAAAACAAAATGACATGACACTGATCCATCCAAAGGAGTTGGCACACCAGGTATCAAGCTCCACACAAGTCCTGAGCTTTAACAAAAGTTTAATCTTCAGCTTCCTGTATCAAATGAAGTAGATTGAGGCCTCATGTACATTCTAAACTGTTGCACAGCTTGTTGTGTCTGAGGGGGTTATTCTCTAAAGTCAGAATTATTGCGTAAAGATATGAATTCCCAAGCTAAAGACAATCTCAATAGACTGCTACTGTCCCAGTCATGTCTTTATAATGAGAATCTTGTCACAAATTTACTAATGAAATATAGTTGCAGTAGCAATTTTAAAAATTGTTGCAGTTGCGATTTTACAATGGGAGAATTTGTCACAGTCGCAGATTTTCTATAGCAATTCGCTGTAATTCCCTAACAGTCGAATTCGGACATTAAAGAATAACCCCCTGAGTCTTTCTACCTTATGAAAAGAAAAGAGTGAAAGGTGATGAAGTAATAGCATACTGCTACTTTATTGCATTGTGATGAGTAGCATTGACAGATGCATCAAAATGTATTCCAAAGTTTAATTTTAAGTGGCTATATGCAGCTGGCAGTGAAACCAATGTGAATATTTTATTCTCTTTTTGTTGACGCCGTAAAGTTAACGACTTTGAATAATTTACTGGACACGCTATCACACTCTTGTATATTATAGGAATCCTTGTTGCCTGTGAGGTAAATCATTTTTTAACAGTTCTTGAATGAGAAATGTAATTTCCTAATTAGATCCAGATTATGTAAAGTGGTCCGTTATTCAATGTTATTCAAATAGGTTTATATTAGGATATACTTTGTAATTATTGCAGTAACTACTTAACCATTTAAAGAGGCAGTGGGTGTGCTGAAGAAATGTCTTTCTAGATTATACAGAGATATTATCAGTTCCTGTACTTATTTCACTGGTCCCACTACATCACTCCCACTCATAGGATGTTCTGCTGCCATGGTGATATGTTAAAGAGAGGTATTGCTTCCCATTAACACTGCACTCTCCACGTTAACATGCCTGCTTAATAAGCTTAAACGTAACCAAATAGCAAACTCCTGTCAGCACCACAGTACCTTTATTATATTTTATACATATCTGTTATGTACAAATACATATCATATAAAATATAACACAGGTTTTATAAGGGCAGTATTTATTTTATTTGCCTGAATTTTTTTTTGTTGATGGATAAACTCTAATGGCACTTAGGGGGTCATTGGCAAAAGTCCAAATTGTCCCATAGGTGTGAATTCACCAGCTAACGATGGTCGCACACTACCCAATAGACGGCTACTGTCGCGACTTCACAATGGAAATATTGTCGCACCGTGTAGTCAATAAGGAGTAGAGAATCATGGTGTAGCCACCTTGAGCGATGAGAATTCACTTCAACAGTCAAATTCTCACTTTAGTCAATAAACCCACAAGTCTTAATAATAATAAACATGTTCCTCCTTTCTCTGCTCTGTAACGCCAGCCGTATCAACCCTTCAACCTACTCAGCCATATTCAAGTAGTAGTTTTGGACCTTCTAATTAATTTGCGACTATATAAAGAAAATGATTTACAGCTGCAACCAGTGAAGAAAGATCGTTCAGTCCTTTCTGGGACTCTCAGAAAAAGCAATCTGGAAAGAACAACCTTTAAAATGCACCTTTCACCTCAAAACTCTAGTATTAATTTAGATTGTTCTAATGAAATAAACATTTTTGTAAATATATATGTATTTATACATCGTTTCTCTCTGTCATCTTCCCTGTCAACCTGACTTTTCTTTCCCAAGTTGAGTTGGGTTGGGCTAAATCATGATTGACATTATAGTTCCTCCAATCAGATCCCTGCTAGACTGTGATTTTAGGGATCTGATTGGAGGAGCTATAATGTCAATCATCATTTAACCCCGCCCAGGAAAGAAAAGTCAGGCTGACAGGGAAGATGACAGAGAGAAACGCTGTATAAAGGTACATTTTTTAAAATACATATATATTTACAAAAACATTTATTTCATTACTACAACCTAAATTTGTATTAGTTTTTGAGGTGACAGGTGCACTTTAATGATTTAAAGACAAATCACAGATAAATTATACAAATTAAAATGACGTATTCAATGACAAATGAAGTTGACAGCTGCGAAGATCTTTTCACATACAAATCTTTAACTTTACTTATACATTATACCAATAAAATGTAGGTTCCAACGAGCTGATAACATGCTGTCCTTTTATTTAGGACAAAAATAATCTAGGAGAGAAGCGCAAAACATATGCACATAGTGCCTTATCTTCAATAATAAAAATATATGAATAGGAAAGACCAAATCACCAAGCTATTAAAAAAAGAAAAAGGAGAACTGTGTTTATAGGTGAATAAAATACGAAAAGATAAATGCAACAAATCCCAGTGCTGATACTGTGTTCATAACACTCTGAGTGTGGGAGAACTCACCAGAGGTACAATATAAACAAGCATGTAGGTAGAAATCCAGCAGCTCAATCGCCCTGGTTAAATCTTCTAAAGAACTCCACAAACACTTCCAGGCAATGTAACTTCCAAATGTTTTACTTCAATATCCGTAATGGCCACCGCATCATGTGGAAATAAATATCCCAAGATAGTATAGTACCGTTTTTTATTGTTAAAATGAAAAAAAAAGGAAGGAGATATACTCACAAACATATGTTTAAAAACAGCGTATTTCAAATAAAATGACAGCTTCACTCTACGCACGTTTAACCCATTATTCACCTATAAACACAGTTCTCTTTTTTCTTTTTTTAATAGCTTGGTGATTTGGTCTTTCCTATTCATATATTTTTATTATTGAAGATAAGGCACTATGTGCATATGTTTTGCGCTTCTCTCCTAGATTATTTTTGTCCTGAATCACCATTTGTGGGAAGTTGAACCATCTCCACTTTTGAGAAGCTGCATATTTTGAACTTTATTTTTGGAACTTTATTTTGATTCACAACTTCAAGCGCTACAACTTTTCTTTTTTACACTGTCCTTTTATTTATCTGTAGAAATTTCTCTGCCAGACCTTTCCTGGGGCTAAGGTAAAAGCACATTTTTTATTCTAGGAAATGGAGTAGTAGAGAATGTGTGAGGTAGTCGATGTTTTGGGAGTTGGCACTCCATTATTGGGTAGACATATTTAAAAAAAACTAAAAGAGTATGATCCAGGTCAATATTGAAATAATTACCACCCTGAAAAATTGTTTTATTATTGTTCACTGTTAAATTGTGGATCTGACCAGTCTATTACATCTTTAAGCCCAGTGCAATTAACTGATAATTATTTGTTTTTCACTATAGACCTTTATACTGTTTACATTTTACTGTCTCAAAAATAAGCATTCCAGGTCTTTACTTTTACCAAAGACATGTAGAAAAAAAAAAGATTTTCAGGAATGCATTCAAATAATGCCATTTTAGAAACAGTAAAAAGCAGTGTGCAATCTATGTGCATATAGATTTAATTCTATGTTTATCCATATTCAAACTACTTTAACTTTGGGTCAGGAACAGAGCAAGAAGGGGATTTGTCTGTATTTTCAAGATTGACCTAAGTTCTATTTTATAATATAAAATAATATAATACTTCTCAATTTCAATGGCATGGTGGGAAGTCAGTGAAATCTATAGTTTTTCCTGTTTTGCCTTTCTCTCAGGATGTGGTACCAAATGTAGTTTTCTCAGACTTCTCACATTATTTAATAGCTACAATGATGTCGAAATTAAAATGTTTTTTAATCATTTGTATCTGAAAAAAAATAGATTAACCTAGAAGTGCTGAAATGTGATGTTTGTTCATTTTAAATCCTATCTTTTCAAACAGAATTGTACATTTTTTTTCGATTTTAATTTAATTTAGTTGCATTTATGTTAAATTAGTCTTATGTCACAAATGAAAATAAAAATCTTAGTTCCATGTTACTTGCTCTTGGTAATTCTTATATATCTAAGTACAGCAATTGTACATTGAATTGAGATGTTACAGTGACACTGCTTTAAACTTCAAGAAAGAGTATAAAAACGAAGTGAACATATAATATAATAGGAGAGTGACTCTTAAGTTATAGCTAAAGAAAAACCTTTTAATTTTAGCCAAATTTATTTGTCAGTGCGAGAAACTTTAACACATAAGTTAACATGTGTTCCTTCAATCTGTGTAGGTAAGTCTTCCTCCTGTTTAGATTGTAAGCTCTACGGGGCAGGGACCTCCATCCTCTTGTGTCAACCGCAACCTAGCACTTAAAGTGAGCTATCCTTGTGATATTTTACTTGTATTGTTTAATGTACTTTTCCCATGTCCGTATTATATATGTATTGCTGAATTGTACAGCGCTGCGTAAATTTGTGGCGCTTTATAAATAAAATTATACATACATATATGTGCTTATAGTATACACTTGCCAATCAAGGATATCTTTATGCAAGTACCATACATCACATATTTCCAGGACCTCATCCATTCTGTCCTAAAGTTCATATTTAAAGTGCACCTCTCACCTCAAAACTCTAATACTTATTTAGGTTCTACTAATGAAATAAATGTTTTTGTAAATATATATGTATTTTAAAAAATGTACCTTTATACAGCAATTCTCTCTGTCATATTCCCTGTCAGCCCAACTTTTCTTTCTTAGTCAGGTTGGGTGGGGCTAAATGATGAATGACATTATAACTCCTCCAATCAGATACCCTGATAAATCATAATTTAAAGGATCTGATTGGAGGAACTGTAATGTCAATCATCATTTAGCCCCGCCTGATTCGACTTGGGAAAGAAAAGTCTGGACGACAGGGAAGATGACAGAGAGAAATACTTTATAAAGGTACATTTTAAAAAAAAATACATATACTGTATATTTACAAAAATGTTTATTTCATTAATAGAACCTAATTTAGTATTAAGGTGTTACATGTAATAAAATGGAAATAATTATTTGTTTAATTTTGGTAAAAGAAAGGGCCAGTTTTCTTCAGTTTGCTGCAAAATGTATTCTGGTTGCCATACACATGTGCTGTATTAATTTCTGTTTAGTGGTGCAGAAGTTTAGGGCTCTGTCACCTAATAGCATTTTTGTGAAGGGTAGAATTATATATTTTTAAGACAGAGCCAATTTAAAGGGGAACTAAAGCCTTAAAATAATTTTAGCTAGAAATGTTCAACCTTATGCAACGTGACTGCAGAACGTACCCAAATGTACAGTAACCCTATGAGACAAAGGATAAAAGCCTGTGAAGTTGTCACCTGGGCGGTTCCATGTTTGGCTGTACTGTAGACACTGCACATGCTCATTATGCTTTGTCTCCTGTTGGTGTGCCCAAATTAGTGACTATCACAAAATAACCTTTCTATAAACTCATGATAAAGCTATCAATGAAATCTGACAATGAAGTCAAATTAATCAAGAATAAAAAAATACTGAATTCTCTTCAAATCAAACAGAAGAAACTATTCCTGCATTTAAAAGTTGCCTCCCATTTATTTAAGAGTAAACACTTTTTGTATGCTGAGTACAATGGGTTTATTATCAAAACACTTTGATACATATGCAGTATATTCTCTGCAGCCCTGCAATGCACAGCTGAACTAATTTATTATCAGCTAGCTTTGCAGTATGGATATTTTAGTGATATTGGCATCAAAGGCAGTACCGGCTCTGCCATTAGGCAAAGTAGGCAAATGCTAGGGACGCCGCCTGCCCAGGGGGCGCCCATAGCATTTTATTTTTTTTTACATTGTTCCAGCCGGCTGGGAGGTTACGTGCAGCTGCGGCTCAACTTATTGGGAGATCTAAAGTTGAGCCGCGGCTGGACGGCAGTGTTGGAGGTGAGTGGGGGCAGCGCGGGGCAGGGGGGGCGTCGCGGGGGGATGGAGCGGGACAGGGGGGGCACCTAAGGTGCCAATAGGGCCAGAGCCACCTCTGATCAAAGGGATAAATTTACCTAAACATCCCTTTTAGTTGCATGGTATTCAATTCAGTTGCATACGATATGCATAACACCATTACTTTTAAAAGGGAGAGACTTATGAAATACACCTTATCCTCAGCTGCATAGCTTCCAGTATAATCTTACACTCTTTTTTTTGAAGTGGAATACTGGCTTTACAGATATTAAATGAGATAAGAAGGAATCCTTAAATGCAAATCAAGTTCACCTAATAGATCTAAATAACTGTTTAATTTCACCACATTGAAAGAAAATTCCTAAGAAATAAGCTAACCATATCATCCCTTTAACCAGGTGCGTGAATTAGAGCAGCGGTTCTCAACCTAGTTGAGACTGCGACCTCCCGGGCTGATGTCACGCGTGACGTTTCAGCCCGATGTCATCACATTGCGTGTCGTGTGATGACGTTCGGGCAAGTTTGTAACAGTCATAAAATGTGAAATTGGATGCTAATTCCCCACATCATTTTTTGCTGAATACGCAAAGTTGTGGAATTGGTGAATAGACACAAATTCATACATTTACGTGATTGTTTGCACTTTGCTACCTAAGTGTGGAGATGGAGCTGCAGATAACCATGTTTTATGAGGATAAATAAATTAACAATTATCCATACAGCCTGTATGTTTTATAGGTTTTTCACTGATAAAAGGATGAACTGGTAAAACCATGCCTTTAAAACTAATATGTATAAAATACACATAATGCAGGGCTGATAGGACATTAGCTCATTGTATAGCTGGACTGAAAACCTCTGCAGTCTATAGTGCAGTCTCAGAGCACATTAGTAACAAGGTTTGCAATGTGGGGGAGGGGTATGGTTAATTTCTGATAAATACATCATTTGAAGTTGCAACTGTCTTACACACAATCCAAATTCCACAATGCAGTGATCTGGGCAATTTACCAGTAGTAACAATATTTTTAAGTCAAACTTTTTCCCCAGTCCCTTAGAAGTACATATACAGCACCACTGGTGAAGGAAAGAGGCGTATGTAGAGAATAAACATGGCTGCTTCCAGTGGCAACTTTACGGGCATCAGTATTCACTTGCTGTTGAGCTGTAGCACTTATGAGCTGTTGTAATAAGCCCTATATATAAGGCACATCATTTTTAGCCAAAGTTTTTCTGAGGCTTTAGTTCCCCTTTAAATCTTTTGGCCTAATAAATATTCTGTAAAATTTCTTAGCAACTGAAACATCTTCTGAAAAAGACCTTCAGAAAACACTTCAGACGCTGGATCCTCAGATATCCTTCCTGGAAGACTTAACCAAGATGGGTGGAGCTATGAGATCAGTACTTACCCAGGTCCTGACCAACCAGCAGTTTTATAAAGATCTGTGTTCTGGTAAGATATCATTTTTATGAATGCATTTATTCCCAGTATCACTAGAACAAGTGCTTGATAAGTTACAGAATGAAATCTGCAGTAGTCAGTGTTTAATCTCAGTGTAAAAACTGTTAAGACTGGGGCCAAACTAGTGTTACTAATCCTTACCAACTTTTCAGAGAATTTTTACCCACTGCATTTGAATGGTGAATGATTTCTCATTTATAGTGGAGAATTAACCAAGAGTAATTTCAAACTTGTAAAGTATTAAATTAAGTCATATAATGCAACCAGATACAAGAAGGAATCCTCTCTGAGCTACTCCATAAGCAAAATAACATTTTTTATAAAAAAAATAGAAATATTAACGTATTACTTTTTCTGTTTTGTTTTTAAATAACAAACAATAACAATAAAAAATAACAACCTTTACCCAGTTGTGACAATGTCCCAATATGATGCAGTTTCTGCAAATACCTTCTTAAATTGTGGATCCTATATGGTGATATCTGTGCTTAAAGAAACAGTTTAGGCACCAACAGTTATTTGCTGTCTGTTTGGCACTGTTAAATA
>WMED01026424.1:532-10814 GCA_019650415.1 Pipa parva
TTGGTTCTCTCTCTTTTATGCAAATCTTCATTCCAGCCCCTTCACATAGAGAAAATGTTTCTCTTGATAAGAACTTACATCACTCCTAAATATGAAGATCAAATCTGTTATGCAGCAGATACTGCTTAAACATGTCTTTGTTACAGCTATACAGATTATACTGTGCCTGTAGCACTCACAGTGCTAATGTTAAGAAAGAGGAGTGCTGTGGTATTATATGATTAGAGGGATGAGTAATGTAGTATTATATGTTACTTTATTTGGACTAACAGTTCATTGCATAAGACAAGTTTTCGAGAGATATTCTCTCTTCATCAGGTCAGAGCAGTACTAAAGGTAATGTTAACAGTGATTCTGGGCTGTGGATCATCATATGAATAGTGATCTAGCAGCAGCAGTACACTTGGCATCACATCGAGTAGCTACGGATTCTCTACTTAATGACTAGACAGCAAATTCCCATAGAAAATTCGGGACCACGACAATATTCCCATAGTAAAGTCGCAACCGCGTCAGTAGCAGTCTATTATGTAGTGTGTGACTGTTAGCTGCCGAACCATGTCTCCTCTTCACTCCGGTAACATTCAGTAAAGTAAAGCAGTCCCTTCTCATTGTGCAGAACAACTCATCACTAACAGTGCAATAGATGGAGGGCCGCAGCAGGATCTCAGTACAGACAGTGTATTTATAAATGTGACAAAACCACAGTGCTTTGTATCCTACCTGGCCTGTCCCACATAGAAAAGGGAAGGAAAAGAGCAGATTGTGCAGTAGAGAGAAGCTCTGCCAGTGTTTTTAGAGACACTGGATGCAATTTAGTTCTCAATGTACTGCCTGTCACTGCACCTCCTTAATCCCCCCCACCCCCTGCCTGAGATGCTGGAAGGGAAAGGATCAGATACGCAGAGTGCTCTTCCAGTTAATAATGTTATGTCAGTGGCTAAGTAAAACTACAGGAGAGCAGAGAGAAAGGGAAGTTTGAAGTTGGGTGGGACAACTCTCTGTATATCACAATATATAATGATATGTACAGCTTCAACTACTTAATCATTAGCACTTAAGATAGAATGTTTAATTTAGCCCAAAGGATTTTGGATTCCAGCTTTCATTTCCTCTTTAATGTCAATATTTATTTTTTCCATCATAATTTGTTTCTTACCGTATGTAGTCGAGGACAGTTTTTGGGCCAACAATTATAAAATTTGCTATGACCCATGGATAAGTCGAGAGTAAAACTTGGAGGTTTTGTTATCATAACATATTAAAGAATTGTTGTAAAAATACAAGATAGCAATAAGATTTTATTTATTTCTGTCAGGTACAGTTTAGTATGTGTTCTCCTTTAAGAGGCAATCCCTGCTGACTGCATGTGCTTCTGTGTGCTCCGGTCTGGCCCCAGTCCCTTTGCTGGTGTGAGAGTCTGCAATGGGTGAATGCTGTTACAGGCTTGCCCAACTAACCCCTGGTGAGTTTATTCAGTGCTCTTGTGTGTGTGTGCTGTAATTACTTACAAATTTGGGTCAGTGCCTCTGCTGCTGTGCTGTGTGTTTGTGTCTCAGCTCCAAGCAGCTCTCTCTAAGCCTGCTCTGCTGATCGTTTTTTTTTTTTTTTGCTCTCAAACCTAACCTCACTCGTGGATAAGTCGAATGTACTATTTTAAATGACTAACTAAAATGTCTCGACTTATACACGAGTATATATGGTAAACTTGGACAGGGAAGGAAACACAGACCCAAAAATTGTACTGAAAAATTACAAACTTCCTATCTGTGTAACAAAGAAATGGATATAAGCCTATATGTGTTTAACGTATGCATTTAATAGTTCATTTTGTTAAACCTAATATACTAAAGAAAAAAAAAATTTCAAACAGGTTATTTTTTGCATAAAAAAAAAAAAGAATTATAAAAGCTAAAAACATCAGAATATACAGATTTACAAAAGCTCTCCAGAGGATGCTCTAAACCAGTGATGGCCAACCTTTTGTGCTCGGTGTGTCAAAATTCATCAAAAAACCAAGTATAAATTAGGTGCTGTGTCACTTTGAGAAAAATTTGGAAGCGTGGCAACTCTCCTAATAAGAACGCGGTACGAACGGCATCATGATGTGTGTCAGCAAAAACACCTTGGTGTGTCACCTCTGACACGCGTGTCATAGGTTAGCCATCAGTGCTCTAAACCTTCCTTTTAACAAAGAATGTGAGTTGCTGGTTTCAGAAATTGGTCATTCTTACCTTTGCACAAACTGGACAAACAAGCTTAGACTTGTACTGACCCTGGAACAAATCTACCACAAAGGAATCATTCCTCATTTTATGTCTTAGCCATGCTTCATCAGCCACCTCCTAAAAGAGAGAGTAAATATTTGGGTCTCCCAAATGCCATATGACAAATCTCTCGAAAGGAGTCTATAATTCTCAAAGAAATCATATTACTACTTGGAAGTTTAACAAAACTTCTGTGAAATGCTGCATAAATATTACATCAAATATTTAGATTTTACTGTTTTTCAAACTCACGTAATAACAGATTTGTTTTGGTAATTAGGTCCATTTAAAACCCTCAGGGACAGTGGTCCCCAACTTTTACTGGATCGGGGACCAGTTCCCCCTCCCAGCAAAGGTTTGATAGACTGGGAAGATGTAGGGCAGGGCAATGTGTGTTGCAGGCAGCATGATGGTGACATACTTCCTGTGTGTGCATCACCACCATGCAACCTGGTACCAAGAGGTCCCTTTTCTGGGACATCCACTTAAAGCCATTACTAAGAGCTTTTAAAAACAAAAGTTTTCTAAATGCCTTTCATTCCTGTCATTTCAGTTTATAATCACTTTCCTTACAGCAGATCAGTTGAAAGTCACAAATTTGACAGTATTATTGTCTCTATAAAGCCATATATGGATGCATGGTTTTGGACATTTAGGAAACCAGTTATGGCTTCTGAGGTGCCACGTGCATCTACCTCACCAAAATAGTACAAAAATTCACTTTACAAAAGACTGAAATATAGAACACCTAGCAGAAATCACTCCAAAACTATTTGGGGGTTATTCATATAAACGGTCACATCCATTCTCCACTTGTCATTCACCAACAGCATCCAACGTTTAATTCCTTGCCAAGTGAATATGCTGTTTAGTGAATAAGGAAAAATGAATTTGTGTCAGTCTGAGCAGAGCTATGCAAACTCATTACACATAAAATTCAGATGAATAACCCTTTTTATTGGTTGACAGCACACTATGGCTTAATTATGGCATCTGATAAGTGTATAAATTAATATTTGTATCACTTGAATAACGTAATGTGTTGGGTCTTGTAGTAAACACTGCTGGATGCTCACTTCTTTTTCACTTTTGTAATCTATATGAAAATTCAAACAGCAATTGTGGAAGAGTTTACTTTTCCTTTAAATAAAAAATAATCAGTGATTAAGTCAAGAAGCAAGACTTTGGTTTAAATTCCTAGATCAATATTAATCTCTCTGCCCCTTGGCCTTATATTATAAGCAAAAGTAATAATAAAAACCTCATCAGGCCTTCCATCTGAATCCACTGTCTCTGTGTATGGCTTATTTTGAATCCTATTAAGGTCCTCATGTAACCCATCCAACAAAAAAGCCATGAACTCCTGTGCATCATGTTGGGCATAACCTGTGAACTGACTTGCCTTGCTAGCCACTATTGCCTGCAATGGAAAGAAAAGAAATGTTTGAAGAGAATTAAAGGCTTAGAGTTACATTTAAATAATCTAAGAAAACTGCAGCAGACATAAAATTTGCTACACCATAAATGCTATCTGACAAATATCTTGGCTCTCAGATAAACACAAAATAATTGGTCTGCCAGCTTGTCATATTGCAAAGGATCATTTCATGTTATGTGTTAAACAAAATTCGATTACCACTAAAGGTTTTCTTGGGGCCAAACAGGCCTATTCAGTAAAGCTGGTTTATGGGATTTGCTAATAACCACACAGGCGTGTGTGTTTAAGAGGTTGGGATCACACTAACTGATTTTCAGATGAGCTGTCTTAATTAGACTCATTATTGTCCATCTTGCAAAACAAAATAGCCTGTGTTGATTATTCCACAGGAAACAATGGATATTATTTTCCAGCTCAGCTGAAAATCAGTGAGTATGACCACCATTGGTAGACCATTTACTAAGATACCCAGTGAGTGATCCATTCATTGGATTGCCAACAAACAGAGAGGAACATGTTGCATAATCCCACATCTTTTATCTTTTGAAATTGTATGCATGTATGTTTTTATTTATAAAGTTCCACAAGGTCACACAGCGCTGTATAATCCAGTAATAATACAGACAAGAGTAAAGTGTGGAACAATGAACAAGTGAAGTAAAATTATATAATGATATAAAATGCATTTTTTTTTTTTTTTTTTTTTTTTTTTAAGGATACCAAGTTAACAGCTTGAATCTGTCAGTAAAACATTAATAATGCTTTAACATTTAACAAATTCAATATGATGCAATAACCATAGAACCAGCTTTGCAAGGCTGCTATCTCAGCAGCTGTATAAAGGGGACACTATTGCCTCTGAACTTATTAAAAAAAAAAAAAAATACAGGCTTATGTTGTGTTACCTATATTTGTAACTGCCCTAAATATACATATTGGATACATTTAAAATTATTTTTAATAAGGCATTACTGCGACACTAAGTTTATAATCAAATGTGCTGCATAAAATGTTCAGTGCATCTGCAGCTAAACAGGCACAATGCAAATTTTTCATGAAATGTATTATTATAAATTATTTTGCATTGTAAATAGAAACCTTACCTGAGATGTAATATCCTTACATTATCTTAGCTTCTAAGCATGCAGAATCCCCATTCAGATTTCAGAGTAACACAATTTAAGGAGTCCCAAAGTAAACCTCCTCCTAAGAAAGCCTCCCATTGTCTGGGGAGCACCAGCTTTATTCTTGTCATCTGGAGCCATTGCATATTCCCTCAGGCTTTGTTAAAAAGTAAGATCCATTTTAACATTACCCTATGATAAAGCATACCTTAAGTTTAGAAGGCTGAAAAGCATGATGTGTTCCTTTCCAAAGGGCCCTAAGCAACACAGCAAAGCTCACTGCAAGCCTCCCTCCAGTTCCAAGGGGGTTATTGGAGTTAATTTCAGATTCAAAAGATCGATCTATAGGCAGCGTGTAGGAACAGAAAACAGTTAACAGACATATTGTACATACACTTCTTGATTTGCTTTCAAAACTACATCTTATATAGTTAATTAATGGTTCTCAAACCTGTCCACAGTGCTCACAAACAGCATAGTTTTTGTGGATATCCACACAGAAACACAGGTGAATTGTTAAATAGATAAAAAATGCCAAGAGATTTATATAATGTGGTTTTCCACCAGTTTACCAGATGTAATCTGACTATAGTTCTCCTTTAAAGAATTCTTAATTTTTTTTAGTATAAGCTGTGCATCTGCTACAAAATTATGGGGCTATGACTGCCCTTTCACTACAAGGGTACATCACTGGCAGATGGAAAAGAAGGTTCAAACTATCCCATTTATGACAGAAAAAAAAAAAAAAAGGTGTTTTTAGGGAACTGAATTATTCTTCCTTGGGTGTTAATTTAATACAATAAAAACTGTATGTGTTTCCATTGGTTTTAAGTTAAATTCTTCATACATCATTTCTAAGAAAAGTAGGCAAACAGCCTGCCAGTAGCAATACAGTCAATATACTGCACAATGCTGTGCAGAGTGGTGTCATTTATTTTTGCTTGAAAAAGCATTCGTTACACTTAGAAAATGCCAAGAACTGATGTACAAACCCCAATCTGATAAACTCCTCTGTAGATAGTGGAATACATAAAGTGTTGCACAAACCTTGAAAGTAGTCTCTGAGTTCTCGGGTGTTGGACAGAGACTGTATTACACTATTCATAAAGCAAGTGTTTCCTAGGTTGACCAGACCAGTAAAGCCTGGTGGACAGACTCTCTTCTCTTCTTCCTCTTGTACATTTTCACTGCAAGCGGCACTGTGAGTCATGGGTGGCACCATGCATGTCGGCTTGGCCTGAGAAAACAAAAGAGAATTTACTAGACTCTGCAAGGCTTGTTTACAAACACTGAATTGTGGTTTTGGATAACACTTACTGAAGCCAGAAGCTGTTCTGCTTTTACAGACATGTGGTCAGTCCTGGATGAAACCTTATCTAAGTTGGTGTCTTCTGTTCTAGGCTTCTCTTTCTCTACTGCTCGGGGTTCTTCCTTGTTGGACAAAGAATGCTGGTTGCTTCCAGGCTGAGTTTTTTCATGGGGAGGTGGACCAGCAGGCACTGCAACCTTTGCACCACCCACTGCACCTTAAAAAGAGGGAAAGTGGGTGTTTGGTTTAGCAACAGGTAGTGTTTAACAATAAACAGCAAAATACAAAAAAGAAAAATAGCAGACAGGTAATTACTAGAAAAAATGGTAATAGCTTAATGAGCATGTTTTTAAAGACTTGATACTCCCATAGCAGGACCATTAACACTTCCCTTTGTTATTCAATGAAAAACTGGAATGTCAAACTACACTTACACTTTTACATTGCTGCCTTTCTTCTACATGACTAAAAACACTTTGGGCATTATTCATTAAAGTAGAAATTCTACTGTCAAAGTGAATTTGCATCAGTTTGTGCCATAACACTCCCAACAGTCGTGGTGAAGTTGCTACTCCATAGTCGCTAAGCAGCGGATTTCCTTTATGAAGAAGTAAACAGCGTCAGCCATGATTTTTGCATAGTGTGGTGCAGCCAGTTCAACATGAATAAGATAATAACTTTATTCTTACAATGTCACATTAACTGTACTGAGTGAATAATTCATCCCCTTTCTATGTTATCTTGTGCCTAGTTTATGCTGTCACTTGGTCTCAGTCTTTATTGTCATTTTTGAATGAACTGTCTCCTCAGCATACTGGGTCTCCCGGGAGATTTTAAAGACAATTAAGTCATTTTCTTAAAGGATTCGCTATAGCAGATACCTGAGACTCAAAGAGAAAGATTCATTGGCGAATACAAAAATATCCCTTTTGTATGCATATAGCTGAATTATACGACATACACCATGTTTATCATACTGCACAGTTCTACAGCATAGGACTGTACAGTGAAAAGATATTAAATGTTTTATGACGGATTATTCGGTGCGATCTTAGAAATGTAGTTTGCTGGAAAACTTAATATAGGCGACACAGGAATCATTTGGAGGTAAAAGATTTCCACGTCAAGGCCAACAAAACACAATTGCATTGTCCAAAAAACTTGTAATGCGGCATTTGTGGATATGGACAAACACTAAAGGAGATGTAAAGTCGAACATTATTTTTTGACATCCTATTATGCATCACTAAACAAAACTTTTCCTAATATGTCATAATGTATTTTTCTTTTCACTGAAATTACATCTTGAATTATGTTGCCATTATCTACTTAAGGAGACATATTCACCATATGGCAAAGTTTTAGAAACCTTTCCAGATTGTTAGAATTGTTGCAGTCCGCTCTGGGGTATAAAAGCAAGCTATTCTGTTTTCAAGCAAACGCTATGACTTTAGCATGGAAATATAAAAACTAATTGAAATAAATGCACTATTATTTCTAATAAGCATGCTATGGACACTGATCCAAGGGAGCAGGCCTGGAAACTCAGGGGGTGATAGTGAGAAAGCAAAACTCAAAAATACTTAGTAATGCTTATTTAAGCAGACATAACTGACAACTGCGTTAGCCTTTATTTCCCCTTTAGAAATTAATTATGTGGAGAAAAGACAGCACACTTTTAGAGAGATTGCTGATACAGACTCACTCATCTTGGTAAGAAATCACCAGAAGCATTTGTTTCTATGTAAAATTAGCTATGAAGAGATTACATTTGAACAGACAGACACTCTATGCTTTATGTGCAAATGTGATAGTTTGGATCACAGTCACATGTTGTTATTTCTATTTATTTATAATCATCCTGCCATGGATAATTTTTTTTTTTTAGGTACTTCTGCATTTTATGGATGGTCTCATACTTACCCAATATTAATCATTCATTATGCTAATATTCCCCTTTCCTAATTCATTATGCTGTCTCTGGAAAGCCTTCCATTCCCAAAACTCCCCACTAGTAATGCTGAAAAGCTAGTGTTCAGCGGTGTATGGAACAATGAAGTGTAGCTCTCCTGAAAGGTCATTGGTCACTATGTTTGATAGTTGATTTAATACACCACATGGTACACATAAAGAGGTACTGAATTGTATATTTAAAAAAAGTACACGCAGCTTAGAAAACCTAGCCTATTCTCTGTCTAAAACTATTAAAATTCTGACACCTTTTTCTTTGAGCAAAAGGTAGAATTCTGGGTGCAGACCTTGTGTGGCTGGTGCCTCCAAGCCACCCCACCTCTGACATTGCTTCTTTTGTAGGGAGATATCAATGCGAGCACCAGTAAAATGGTATCGGCACATGTCCGGCTCTATGAGGTTCCTGCAAAACAAAAGAGTAGAAAGTAATTTGGCAACCATAACTTTCATTTGAAATTAGTTTTGTTTCATGGTGCTTAATATACAGTAGGTATGTTTCTGTGTCATATTTTATGTTCTTTTTCTGTAGAAGATATGTTTAAATGTTGGAGTTAGTCACATTTTAGTCTGCTCTGCTAATATATCCATGCCCCTAATGACACGAGAACATTCCTCCCAACCACTAGACTATGTCCCTAGGTTTTCAACAAAAGGCTAGGAATGAGTACAGTTTTGGGAGGAGGGATAAACTGGATTATATGCAGTCAAGTCAAATTATTATGCTCCCCACTTTTGAGGTTGGTAGTGTGTAGTTCATGAAGGAAGTTGTGTTCTGAGCTGGATTGGTGTGTATATAAAGTGTGGAAAGCACTCTCCACTGATTTGGGTAGGAATTCATCCTTGTAGCTCTTGTACATCCATATATGCCAAATGCCTTCCCTGGGGAAGATGGGATCTTCCAGTAAGACAACACAAAATCTCACATGGCTAGATATATTGGACACATGGCTCCAGATACCTGCAACAACCTATTAGGACTTAATTGAACTACTCCCGGCCAGTCTAACCACTGTCTGTGCTACACAAAGTGGTTACTCTGGATACTAGTTGGTGGTCATAATAATGTGATTTGGCCCTGCAGTAATAAGTAAGGGATAGTCTATCTAACACAAGACAAGGTCTAGGTTTAAGATACAAAGGTCATTCTTAGCACCATGATCAGTAACAATTTTGAACAATTGTAAATTGGGCAGTGTGGTGGCTCAGTGGTTAGCACTGCTGCCTTGCAGCACTGGGTTCAATTCTACCATGGACTTTATCTGCATGGAGTTCGTATGTTCTCCCCAAACCTGCGTGGGTTTCCTATGGGCACTCTGGTTTCCTCCCACAATCCAAAAACATACATTTGTGTCACTGAATAAAGAAACTAGATTTTAAGCTTCATGGGGAAGGGACTGAAGTGAACGACAAATCAGTAAAGCGTTGCATAATATAGTAGCACTATATAAAAAAAAAAATACAAAAAAATTAAAGCCTTTAGGTCAGTATCACATTGTACATTTTATACCTGAACATGAGAGAAAAAAAAAAAAAAAAAAAAAAAAAAAAAAAAAAAAAAAAAAAAAAAAAAAAAAAAAAAATCGCACGTGTAGATTCTCCCACAGGAAACAATGGGTACTATTTTTCCAGCACAGATGAATCTATTGCTTTTTTGTCTTAGGCCTGGTTCAGACTAGCACATTTTAGAAAAGATACACTGGCAAATTCAGGCTGGCGTATCTTTGCAATGCGCTTTTCTATTGTACTTGCCAGATGCAGTGTGAATGCTCCCTCGGCGTTCATGGCTTCTCCTATCTGGCCGCATTCTTCGCATTACATACATACGCTTAGGAAATACACGACGTGAAGTGTTCTGGCGTTTTTACCCTCTCATTCTGTGCTAGTGTGGCCAGAGCAAGGTGAGTGTTATAGAGATTTTATTTTGCAATGTTGTTAAACATATCTCACTCCACAAGATTTCTACTGTACTTCAGATAATGTGTTTCCAGGAAGTGTGCAAAATTGACTATTTTTATAGCTAAATAGCCAAATATCATGCTTTATAGACAAAGAATTTTTAGAAGCACAGGATGAGTATATAGCAGAGGTCCTCAAACTTTTTACACAGTGGCCAAGTTCACGGTCCCTCAGACCAACGGAGGGCCAGACTTTAAAAAAAAAAAAAATCTATGAA
>WMED01026425.1:0-10814 GCA_019650415.1 Pipa parva
AACACTTATCTTAGTAAATAATGCAGAACAGCGTTAAATCCAGCGATATCGATATCGCCAGAAACCCATACCAACGAGACACAGAGATATCCATTGCGGTAATACCTTTGGGTGCTTTAATAAATGGGAGATTATATCGATATCGCCAAATCCTGCATTAACTAAATTCGATTTTGTAGGGATATCCAATTCGACTTTAATAAATGTGCCCCATTGGATGTAAATAGCTGTTACGCTGTTACATGGTTTCTTTCGGTATTTTGTATTTGTATTTGTACATTTTTTATATAGTGTTACTATACTGTATAACGCAGTGCTTTACAGAGATTCGTCATTCCCTTCAGTAGGATAAATATCCCCCAAAATAATAGATAAATAAATAAAACAAATTCAAAATGACTTTATTGACAAGAATCATCTGGCAATATGGAGAATGCAACTCTCAGCTGAACACACGGATGACACTGTTTCAGGGAGGTTGTAACTAAGATACGGATTGACCTATCTAATCTGCTGGATCCTCAGATAAGAGGTTGCCATTTGGATTCACGGTGGATGCTGTTTACTCTTTAGTTGACTCTGGAGAGGAGAAAAAGTCAGAATAACTGATTTGTGGTCTGTGTGGTAAGTACAAACTACTTTTTTAGCAACAATATTCAGACAGTTCTCGATGTTACCTCGCTTTTGTAAAATGTTCTTTGAAGGCTAGTGTCTGTATTTCTCCCACCCATCTTAAAGAAGCAATGGCCAGTAATAACAGTCTTTAAAGAAAGTTTCTACACTTGAAACCAATGGCTTAAAATGCTGCTGTTCAAAAGCTGGAAGAACCAGAGACAGGCACGCCTGCAAAACATTTTCTAACAATAATTTTTTACAACCATCAAATTCCCATGTAGTTTTGTAGACGTTTTACATTTTCATGCTCAGTCTCTAAGCATTTGGCAATAGGGACTCTGAATTCAGATGCAACGCAAACTGGTTTTAACTGGTCTGTGTTACTAAATTTCCACGGCTTGTACACCAATAGCTTCCGTAGCAGGGTAAAACATGACCTGTGAATCCAAAATGGTGCAATAAAATTACTTGCATCTCCTACAATTTTTTTTCCCAGAGACTTGACATCCAAATGAACTGCTAGGGGGAAGTACATTAAGCCTGGGTATTATGCCTGATGCTTGAAGAGTAACTATTTTGGGAAAAAAGCAGTTTTAAGCATCCTGTTTCTAGAGGCTGTCAGAGTGTGTGGCTGTCTGGAAAAGCTTTGACACAATGAGGTGCATTATGGCCTCCCAGTCACTTCTGCTGCTGCCTACCACTGCTGTCTACCAATGACCATCCACATGCCTGCTACTAAAAGGTTACTTGGGGAGTACCCAAGCAGGCAGGTAGCAACCATAACCTTGGATGAGTTATACCATTGAATTGGCTCTGAAACCAAGACCAAGTTATCGTCCAGAAAACTGCATACTTGAGCTCCCACTAATATTTTTGAATTTAATCAGCTCATTAAGTCTCTGATCCTGACACATATATTACTAAAATTTATTAATGTTTCTACCCAACTCAGAATCAGTGTAACCCCTCTTAAGAGATGTTCACTCATTCCTACCCATGTCTTTTTAAGGCATCACCACTATAGCTGACAAATCTGTCTTCTTCCAATCTTCATTTTCCAAAAACATTGGTGGGATTTAGAGGAATAAAGAGAAAGAAGACTTTCTACTGGAGTTCTTTTGAGGTCTAGAAAATAACCCCCACTCCAAAAGAGTTGCCTCACCGAGACTAGAATCCCTTTAAAGCGCTCGCTGATGTCCGCGTGCAGGACATCAGCGAGCGCATAACACCATGTGCGAAGTGAGCCAAAGGATTCAGAGCTCACTTTGCTCAATGGTGAATTCCCCCCTCAAAGTTATGAAAATGGATCACTGACTTATCAGGTAAAAATATGCCAATTTGACCCCAAATTTCTGGGGGACATGTTAGTCATGCATTTTTTCTAGAAAGTATTGACTCCCTCTCCATGAATATCATCTAGTGTCAGAAATCTGATATCTAGAAAGGATCTAGCTCTTCCCATTTCTGAATCTTTTTCCAGAGGAAGAAAAGCGCTTTTCCTTCTGGCTGAAATATTGAATCTAAGCTTGTATCAGCAATGGTGAAGCCATAATGCTATTCAAGGCTAAAAGCCATGGACCTTGTTGAAAACCTTTTCATGTCAACTGCTGCTTCTAATAATAAAATTTGCTGTCGGATGCAACTTGTCCATCTTTTAATGCTTTCTTTATACATGATACCATAATAGTTGCTGGTTGAATGGAGGTGTGTTTTAGCAGGTCATTTTTTTATTTTCTTAGACACATTTTTTTTCTTGTATGTGTTTCCCTGGCTCTGTTGTCCAGGACTTTAAATTTGTTCCCTTAAAGGAATATAATCTTGTAAAGTTAAAGGGGAACTACAGTCAAATACATCTTTAGATATGCAGTACAATACCTTAGTGAGAAGCGTTTCAACCCAGTAGTTGTTTTAATGTGGCACAGAATGATTGAGTAGGCAGCAGTGATAAACTCATGCACCAGGAAATGTGTGTGTGATGTGTACTGGCTAGTTTCCCTCCCCCGGACATTTTTGCCCTACTTACTACTTAGCACATGTGCACAAGTCAGCTTTCCCTCTGTAATCTCCTGCATTCCAACATAATTTATGTAGCCAAAAGGTCAGCACACTGCTTAACTAATAGCAGTCAGACAGCTTTTTCTTCTTGTGTTGCCTGACTTGTAGAACAGAAAGAGGAGGGGGAGTGGGGGGAAGAAAATGTCAGCTCTCAGGAAAGCTAATTAAGGGAAACAAACTGCAAGTATTATTTCTTCCCTAAATATTTTTTAACTATTTGTGTCAGCAATTGGCTAAGTATAAAGGAGTTTTATATGTATGTGTGCAGTTATATCAGCACTATTGTACCCCTTTAAATAAAGTAGAGGTAAAGTCTTCACAGTTCTGAAATCTTATAAAAGAGAGTGAAATAATTCCTTACTTTTAAAACCCATTTCATTAACCTTCATTAACCATCATTAACCTTTGGATGATGAATTATAAACTGATTCCACCACAAGGTCTCTTCTTATGCTTTGAGAGAAGAGACCCAAGTCTGAGCTAATTTAAGACTCTTTAACTTCCTCCTCTTCTGATTTTCTTTTTTTAAAGAGACAGTAGGTTCACCGTCTGTCTCATCATCTGAAGAACTTTTGATTTTCAGAGAATCAAGTTAATTTCACTGCCACCATGTTTTTCAAATCATTTATATCCTGGTGTTAAAGTCCAAGCCTTCTTAAAATAGAATATATTCACATTGTCTCTGCTACAAGAAAAGCATTTGCACACAAAACCAAAAATCAAAGGTATAACCAGAGCTCACAAAAAAAAAAAGTGCATGGAGACATGAAAATCACACTTTATGCTACCGTGACCAACTGTGCAACCAGAGCCATTGGTTTACTTGCTCAGAGACAATGTGGAATTCAAAACCATAAATCCACAGATATGACATATTTCAATTTTGTTAGAACTCATCAGTATAGAGCAGGGGTCAGCAAAGTGTGGCAAGCCAGCCACATGCGGGTCTCTAGCTGCCTTGTTGTGGCTCGGAGCGCACCTCCGAAGTCCCGTCCATGACCTCCGACGCCTCTTCTGATTGGCCGTTGGCAGGTCATGTGGTTGGGAGAGTGCACTCCTCCCCCCTTTGCAGCTCACAAAAAAATTGTCGCCGCTGGAGGAGGGAGCGAAATGGCTCCCTCCTCATATAAGTTTTCCGACCTCTGGTATAGATTATAGAGTAATGGCTTCTGAAAAGAATGTTTTTCAAACTAATCAGAATATGACAAAAACCTTTGGATGAGGTCTGCTACAATTAGACAAAATCCCTTAACTGAAAATGAGCTACAGTATAAGTCTTCTTAAGAGAAGGTATTCATGAAACTTTGCAGACCATGGAAAATGGAATGGATATAATGTAATTTCAGTGAGTTGTTTTATTTGAATTAAGTCGGATCTGATCTCAGGCTAGAAAAAAAACACACTACATCTAACTCCCCTGTATTTTTAATATGTGACTATAGGTATGAATTTGATGTGAGCGTAGGGCCGATGTTAAAACAATCTGATTGACTTGTTAGCAAAATGCTAATAAGAAAGGAACCTGTGAAGGTATGTTTTTTTTTTTTTTTTTTACATATCTGTTTACTAAGATCCTCTCATCAAATTTTCTAGTCTGTCATTCAAACTGTTAACAGCTGAAACACATTTTTACAAAAACATTGGGAGTAAAAGTTGGTTTAGGAATTAAAATTAAAATATTTCCCTCTCAGAAGGACCAACCACCAAAGAAAACATTTTGAGGAGAATTCATTAATGGGGCAAACTTTACAGAGCTCTAACCAACAACAACCAATCAAAAGTGAGTATTTATGGGTATATGGAATATAACAGTAACCAACAGCAACCAATCAACAGTGAGTATTTATGTGTTTTTGGAATATAAAATACACAGGAGCTTCCGAAGTGTGGAAAAAGTTTATTTTGCGGCATCTTAAATTGGATCATTTTAAGTTATGATTAGAGGAGCAGCAATGACAGGTATCCACCATCTCTGAGAGGTCATAGGAGGTTACTGATCAGAGTGAGAATTTGACAGAGTGAATTCACATCACCTCAGGTTGCTAATCCCTGATTGTTTACTTCTTATTGAGTAGACACAGTTAAACTGGGGGTTATTCACTAAAGTCCAAATTATTGTGTATAGGTGCAAATTCACCAGATAAAGACAGTCGCAATAGGCTGCTACTGTCACAGTTGCATCTTTATAATGAGAATATTGTCGCCGTCGCGACTTTATTATGGGAAAATTGTCACAATCTTAACATTAAAAAATTGTAGTGACTTTACAATGGGGAAATTGTCGCAGATTTGCTATGGGAATCCCTGTTCGACTGTCGAATTCGCACCATAGTGAATAGTCCCTTCAGAGCGCAGTCACCTGAAATGATGAGAATTCACTTTGACAGAGGAATTCACATTGCGATAAATAACCCCCTAAGGCTGAGGTCACAAGGGCTACTGTGAAAATGAAACACATCCCATTGAATTCCATTTAAATATGTGAAAACCACTAGAAAATTGTCTGTGGACATTTTTTTTAGTGGTAAAATGTCCCTGGACATATTTTTAAACAGTTCCCAGCAGTTTACATTTAGTTCAATGGAAAATCAAATGAATCCCATTTTATTGTCATGGCAATTGTGTGCAAATAACACATTAATAAGAAAAGACAAAGCAATAGGACCCCTTTTTTTTTAAAGTATTATACTCAGTGCTTTTTTTGCGATGGTACGAGCTGGTACGGAGTACCGGAAAATCTGATGACTGATCAGGTCATTCAAACAGACAGTGCCTGGCTGTATTAGTGCTGCGTTAGGAGCAGTACCAGCAAATATTTTTTTACAAAAAAAGCACTGATTATACTGTATATAGGAGAAACTAATATTTAAATTCACAAGATAACATGATTTTATTCTATGTATTGCAAGCACATGTAATGTGGCCCTGACTTCAAAAGCAACAGTGTAGCCCCGGCCTCCAAGAGAAAAAGATTCAAGGGAAATAATCAAAGTTTTACGTACAGTATATGTTATTCGTTACAGTGCCTTGCGAAAGTATTCGGCCCCCTTGAACTTTTCTACCTTTTACCACATTTTAGGCTTCAAATATAAAGATATAAAATGTTAATTTTTTGGTGAAGAATTAACAACAAGTGGGACACAATTGGGAAGTCTAATGAAATTTATTGGTTATTTTAAACTTTGGAATTCCTTACCTTGGCAGGTGGTTCTGAGTAAATCTTGGGTTGAGTACAACAATGAGTTAAAGTGCACCTGTCACCTCAAAACTAATGCTAATTTAGGTTGTACTAATAAAATAAACGTTTTGTAAATATAAATGTATTAATAAAAATGTAGCTTTATACAGCGTTTCTCTCTGTCATCTTCCCTGTCAGCCTGACTTTTCTTTCCTGAGTCGGGTGATGATGATTGACATTATAGCTCCACCAATCAAATCCCTAAAACTTCGATCTAGCAAGAATCTGCTTACCATGTTATTCTAAAGCTTATTGTGTGAAATGCTCCCAGAATACTACTAAGAACCCTATTCCCTGATTTAACAAAGGTGTTTAATGCCAGCTTGTTTGAATTGAACTTTGACACAAAATGAATACCTCATTGATTTTTGCAAGGAAAGCAACGTAATCTCCAGGAACATTATATATCATTTTTTTCAGCAGACTTTCGGCTTTAACATGAAATGTCTAATTTGTCATTTTTTTATTCTTTGCTCATTATTTAGGGTGAAATATATTATAAAAAAAAATTAAAAAATTAATATTTTCACTTATAATGTTGCTTTATTTTAGCTGATAAAATATGTTTTTTTGGGAAACCTATGCTGTTTCTAAAAGCCCCATTCCTCCTGATTACAACGATACCACACATGTATCAGTAGACACCCTTTCCTGCCCAGGAGACACTCCTAATTGAAACGAGTGCATTACAATATTTTACAAAAAATCTACCTAGTATGTACACCTTGCAGTTTTTCAGAAAGACAATACTTTACCCTATGAATAACTCCACAAACTACATAGACACGAAAAGTACACACCTTCAGCTGTCTAGGCATACTAGGATTGTGGCTGTGGACACAGATTTAGAGATGCATGCCCCTGTGAAACTTACTGTTTATTTTCAGTTTCATAAAAATGTTAAAATAAAATTATAAAAAATACAGTTTCAACCCAGTATTTCTTTCAAATACCTACATAGAAACACTGGAAACTGAGGTAAATTGAAAGAGAAATGTCTCCTGAAAAGGACGATACCTCACATGCGTATGTGCGTGCAAAGATACAGTTGCCAAACACTTCAAAGTAAAGGGGAATTTCAACTGAAAGTCTGAGTGCTTCAGCCCAAGTGCCCACCTGGCAGATTATTATAAAAAACAACCATTTACCTCAGGAATACCACCCATAAAGTACATATCCACTAAAAGTACACACCTTCAGCTATCTAGGCGTACCAGGCTTGTTCCAGTGGATGCAGATTTGTGGATGCAAGGCTCTGTGAAACTTACTGATTTCATTAAAAAAAACATAAAAATGCAGCTTCAACACAGTATTTATTTCAAATACCTGCAGGAAAACCCCACAAACCATGGTGAATCTGAAACAGCAAGTTCTCCTGAGTGCAACCATATACAATATAGGTAGGTGCGCACAAAGATACGGTTCCCAAACACTCCAAAGCATACCAAGAGCACTAGGATAATTTCAATTGAAAAAAAAAAAAAAAGCCCAAGTGCCCACCTTACAGTTTTTCAGGATAAACTACCATTTACCTCATGAATACCCCCCACAAAGTATATATCCTCTAAAAGTATCCACCTTCAGCTATCTAGGCATACCAGGTTTGTTCCGGTGGACACAGATTTGTGGACACAAGGCTCTGTGAAACTCACTGATTTTATGAAAAGAAAACATTAAAATGTAGCTTCAATACAGCATTTCATTCAAATACCTGCAGGAAAACCCCACAAACCATGGTAAATCTGAAAGAGCAAGTTCTCCTGAGAGCAATTATACCCAATATGCATAATTGCGTGCAAAAATACAGTTCCCAAATACTCCAAAGCGAAGCAAGCTCGCAAAGGTAATTTTCACTAAAAATCTTAGTAATGCAGCAAGACAACCCTTTATCTCATGAATACACCCCACAAAGTATATATTCCCTAAAAGTACACTCCCTCAGCTATCTAGGCCTACTAGGCTTGTTGTCGCGGACACAGAATTCTGGGCACAAGACCCTATCAAAGTCACTGGTTTCTGCCTATTTCCTGAAAAACGTATAACAATGTAGTTAGGGCATTATGGGGCAAGCCACAACTCTGTGGGGTAATCAAGGATAGTATGGGGCAATGAATGTCTCTGTGGGTGAGTTAGGGGCTGTGTGGGCAAATGACTGCTCTGCAGGGTGATTTGCAGCTTTATGGGCAACTGGCACATCAGTGGCAGCAATCTGAGGCCTTGCAGGGCAATACATGGCTCTGTGGGTAATGTGCAGCTTTGTGGGGCAATTGGCACCTCTGTGATGGCAATCTAGGGTTTTGCAGGGCAATATATGGCTCTGTAGGGCAATCAGCAGCTTTGTGGGGCAATATGCAGCTCTGCTGGGCAATGTGCAGCTCTGCTGGGTGATTTGCAGCATTATGGGGCAATTAGCACCTTTGTGGGGCAATATGCGGGACAGCGTGGCAATATGTGGGTCAGCGTGGCAATGTGCGGCTCTGCCGGGCAATGTGCGGCTTTATGGGAAACTGGTGCATCTGTGGTAGCAATCTGAGGCTTTGCAGGGCGCTACATGGCTCTGTGGGTAATGTGCAGCTTTGTGGGGCTATTGGCACCTCTATGGTGGCAATCTGGGGTTTTGCAGGGCAATACATGGCCCTGTGGGACAATCAGCAGCTCTGCTGGGCAATGTGTGGCTCTGCTGGGCAATGTGAAGTGTTATGGGTCAATTTGAACCAGCGGGCAATACGTAGTCCCAATTCCTTTTGGGGGGCTTCTAGGGAAATCCTTTATCCATCTAAAAGAAAATCTGAAAATAAATGTAAAGTTTGCACCTGTTGATGAATGTTTTACAGAATGATGTTTTATAAGAGTATATCCTATACACTTGTAACATACTGTATCCTTTATTGCAAGTTTCTGTCTTTTGTAAAACCCAAATATCTGCTTTTTGAGAAGTTTTAGTTTCAGAGGCGCTTCCTCCCTCTCTCTACTCACATGAGTCTTTGTTTGAGTCAGGTTAAATCTGTACTTGGGTATAAGATATCCACTAATGGAAAAGAACAGCGGCTTATACAGCAGTAATAATGGGTAATCAGGGATTCTGGGTGAATTCTCTTTATGTAATATTTATTATAGGATATAAAAATAAATGGTGAAGAAGATGTACGTGTTCCATATCTTTACAAATACAACATGAGGTCATGGGATGCGGTCTTCCATACTTGTTTGAGATTTCCATTGGCCCAAAATAATTTCAGTACAATATGGCTAACCAGAAGTGCGGGGGCTTAATAATTATCTGAACATCTACAAGGAAAAAAGTTATATAGAATGTCTTACTATCTATAAAGGAGCCTTTGCCCATCTGGAGTATTGTTTTACTAACAATGCTAAAAAAAATAAATGTATTCATCTTTTAAAATGTAATGATATAATGTAGACCAACACTTTTAGAGAGATGAAATATAGAGTTTAACTATAGCATTCATTAGGATGACAATAATCGCTGCATAGGAGCAGAGGAAAAATTAAAAATATCCTACAAAAGAATGCATTTTACCTTAGAATCATATTTCTTTTGTAGCCAGAATTAGATCTGTTATGTTATCTAATAATCTATTACAGCAAAAAAAAAATCTGTTTATCCGCTGCCTGTCAATCATGTTAACCCAATGTGTTCCTTTGTTAAAAAGAGATCCTCAACATAATCATGGGAGATTTGTAAATGAAAGAACAATACAGAATCCATAATTAGAATGTGCAAATACATTTTATTCAGTATTATACTAGTATCTAATTCAGTTTATAAATAAATACAGCAGGACTTCTTGTCAAAACACTGCATTGATGTAGTTTCTATTTCCAACACATATGAAGAAAATATGCGGTGTGCCTCTGTACCAGGGCTCCCACTAACAGCAGAACAACCTCCCTGGAACAGATTAAGGACACTTACTGGGATCCTGAGGGCAATAGGCACAAGTGCTGCGAACTACAGAGGGGTTGCAGTGGTTCTACCAGAGCTGCAATGACTTCTGGGGGATCTGGCCATCCCCCTATTGTCATGTGCTTGCTGACTGAGAAGATGTCCTCAAAGTCCAGCATGTGCTAAAGAGAAGCTGCAATATGACAAAAATCAGAAAAATCAGAAATTCACTTTTCAGAGGGTGTTTTTTAAGATATTGTTTCATATTAAAGGTAATATTTTTGTATCTCGGGAAAACATTTGTTGATGACTAGTGTTTATTTTATCCAGGGAGTTAAGGAGATCCCAGAAGATTCAATAGAGTAGGTGACCAAGATTATTTAAAGAACGTACAGAGAGTACCAGATGATACAAGTCCAGAATCAGAAGAGGGAGGGAGGGAGAAATGAAGAGAAGCATCCTGCAAGTGGTATCTGGTGGGTAGAAGACTCTCTATGGGTATGCTATCTGAGGGTTTCTCCTGTTCCCAGCTGCAATAAGATCTAACTGGCTGTGTTAAGCCTGTGAATGTACTTTTGGTGATTAAAGGTCTATTTAGGGGCTTATTTAGAGAAGTCCAAGCAGTCACAGACAGGTTGGAATCAATTTCCATTCCCACTTTTCCAGCTCCTCCCTGTGATGTGGCAAATTTGCATCCAATGTGACAGCTTACAGTGGTCAAGGGCTTAGGGAGCTCTTCACATCCCTTTGTGTGTCCCTGCATACAATTTTCAGCTGTTTACCAAGTGTTGCAGTGCGTGAAAGTGGTGAGTTTACAACAAATGTTCCCTAGGAATGGTGGAAAAGCTTTTTCTTGGTTAGGAACGATAGCTGTTCCCCAAAGTACATCCGTCCATGTACCAAATATAATCTAGAGCAGCGTTTCCCAAACGCTGGGTTGTGACCCGGTACCGGGCCACGAAAATGATTTGCCGGGTCGCGCGCCGCTCATGAATATTC
>WMED01026427.1:0-10814 GCA_019650415.1 Pipa parva
GACTTTGTAAAAATTAACATTTGTGTCATTCTCAAAACTTTTGGCCATGACTGTATGTAACTCAGTTTTACATCCTATCACTGTGTACTTTGTATTTTAGGGGCTGACTGACTAAAGGGTGTATTCACCTCAGTATAATTCGAGTTGCATCTCCCAAATAGTTGCAAATTCACTTCTTATTATTGACTAAGCAGCAAATAGACTTGTCGAACAAGCAAACAGTGGCAATTGCTGTTGGGTGCATTGTCTGGTGAAGTCAGTCAGATAGAAGCAGAATGTTGAAGCCCTGCCATCAGCCCCCTAATTCACCACACTGATGTGGTCAAGTCAAATGGGAGAATTTGGGGCAGTACACCTAGTCACATTTTCTCCTTCAAAACACTTGAATAGTAAATTGTAGAAGTACTTGTGCATGCACACACAAAGTGAAGCAAAGGGCTCCATAAGATCCCGACTATACTGAAGTTGACCGAAGTGGTCACAAATTCATCACATTATTTCAGGAATCCTCCCATGGAACAGCAATTCAATAATCCTTATACAGACCGGCTGGTCCCTTGGTACTTCCGTCTTTAGTACCAGATTTCAATATTGCAACGAAAGGTAGGAAACCAGCAAAAGGTAGTGTGCTACCAGGTGATTTTTATTCACTGCATTCACATTACATGTTTCGGGACTAGCCCTTTTTCAAATTCATCACATCTCAGAGTTTTGATCAATAAGCAAACATGGGAAAGTGGTGGATAGACGCATTATGTGACTATTCATCCTTTAGTCAATAAGGCCCTTAGTGTTTGTTATAGTAGAAGGAGTGCATAATAAAGAATTATAGTGCAATAATATTGTGAATAATATTTCTTGGCAACAGAAAATGTAGAAGTGCCTTTACTTACCATTTTTTATTTCAGAGAGCTATGAGATTACATTATACTCTCATATTAATAATAATAAAAAAAAAAGATTAGACTGGCAATCTCTAAACAAACCAACTTGATCTCTCTTTGGTTTACAGACATATTAATAAGTTCTGCTGGTAATATATTCTCTTCTGTCATATAACAAGACTTGATATTAGATTTTTTTTACTGTATTGGTACATAGTCTGTTGCTAAATATAAAATATATTTTGACTTGATGTTAGTGAATGTAATTTTCTTCTCAGCAAGACCTAAATTAAAACATTTGCAATTTTTCAAGCAGTAATGATAGAAAATAAAGACATGATCGGGATTTTTGACTTACTGGTCACAAAGTCAACATTGAGTTGATGTGTATTCATAGCAGCTGACTGACAATATTAGCATAATAAATAAGTCTACTAATGGTTGAATGCTAGTTGTTTCAGGATGCACAATTGTTTGTTTATGCCAAAGTGATGTAATAGAAGTAGGTCATCCCTTAGTAAATGATATTTTTACTGTCAAAATAATTTAATCAACTTGTATAAATAACGCAAACAGATATGTAATCCTTAGGGGGGAATTCACCAAGCTCTGAAGTGAGGCGCGTAGTGTTCGCCTCACTTCGGAACAACTGAAATGCGCATGCTGATTTCCTGCACGCGGACATCAACACGCACATTAAAGGGATTCCCCTCCCGGCGAGGCGACTCGAGTGCTTTCGCCAGGAGAGGAATCCCTTTAATGTGCGTGCTGATGTCCACGTGCAGGAAATCAGCATGCGCATGTCAGTTGTTCCGAAGTGAGGCGAACACTACGCGCCTCACTTCGGAGCTTGGTGAATTCCCCCCTTAGTTTTATCCGTTACTATCTATATTCTTGTGGACACCTTTAAGGCTAGGTTCATGCTTTTTTGCCACATTCTATGCACAGTGAACATACGTCAGCCAAAATGCAATGTCAAGTGTTCATGTTATACGCTAGTGTGGCCGGAACAAGGTAAGTTACATAGAGATTCGCGGCACAGCTTTTTTTAATGTGCGGCATATATACGCTAGAGTGAACCTAGCCTTAGATCACTAGGTTAAACATCTATACAAATGGGAAACAGTGGTGGCTAATGGAAAACGGGCAAATCTGCTGGGGTGGTGTCCAACATGATGGACTTTGAAAGCCACACAACCAGTGTTCTATCTATTTATATATAATGGTGAACATCTGCATTCTAAATAAATAAATTAAGTTTGCCTGTACTTATTGTTGAACATGTGCGCTTTGTAATTGTCATACAGATATAGTCACATCCCCATTTAACTCCTTCTTTGCTCTTGAACATAATCTTGCTGCCGATACCATGTTTTCTGCAGATTTCTGTTCCTTGTGATACAAAAAAAAAATGTACTTGAGCAGTTTTTATAGTAGTACAAATTGTTTACATGCCCAGGGCACTCTTCCCCCTCCCACAGACACGCACAAAGCCTGAGAATGCCCTTAGCATTTAACCTGACTGTAAACGACTGCACATATTAAATCAGTCTGTATTTGTGAATAATGGTCTGGAAGATGGGAAGAACTAGTAATCATCACCTGGCTGGATTCTTTGAGGACATCTCTAGTGGAAAGCAGATTGTCTTGGCAATTAATTCTTGATCTGTGCCTGTGCTGCAATGTGATTGTTGTGTATAGCAGCACAACATAAGTAATAGTAAGGAAACAAAATACCATAAAAAGTAAAAGAGCATTTTAGCAGAAGGAAGAGCAGATTTCTCTGCTACCACAGGCCTGCCTCATCAGTCAGGAGGGATGACAGCTCTGACATCCTACTCATTCTGGAAGGTTGCCTTTAAGAAGGTGACAGAATATATCAGCCCCTCAGGGCTGTGGCTAAAGAAGCATGTGTGAATTGGTCGCGTGTTCACCACATCGCAGAGTTTGATTAGTAAGGGAACATGGGGAAGTGACAGTCAAATATGAATTCAGAGCTATATGTGACTATTTGGTCTTTAGTAAATAAGCCATGTTTTACATCTGTTGTCTTTCCAGGGGTCTGTGCCATTTGATTCAGTTTTTGGCAGGGTGCTGGAGATGATAAGCTTGTGTAAATTGTGTTATATGCTAGCAGAGGTGGTTCTGGGAATAATTGTCCAGTTTGTTGTGATTATAAAGGGTGATCTGTAACTTCTGGCAAAACAAAAGACAGTTGAAAAAACAACCCTTTCAGGATAAACAAAAGTACTTGATCAAATACATAGTAGGTAAGTTCACCCCATACAGGTTTGTTTATCAAATAAAAAGTACCATTCCTTCTCCTGGGTTGTCTCCTTGGGGTTTCACAGTGCTGCAAAGCCAAGTTGTTTAGCAGAGACTTTAACCACTAGTCTCTCTTTCTCTCCCAAGGATCTTCAGTCTCAGCCACAGAAATCACTTCCTGACTTCTAACTCCTCCCCCAACTGGCTCTCCCAGCTGCCTTTTAATCAGGCTCTAGCCAGCAGCTGGGCTGACTTGCAAACTCTGGACTGAACTCTAGCAGTATGTCTGCATAATTGTGGCTGTGGTTTAAACAAGAGGTTGGAGGTCCCTGCCCCGTAGAGCTTACAATCTAAATTTAACATTATAAACAACTGGTTAAAAGGACAGGATACAGAAAAATATGAAAAAATAACTACTATTACAGTAAGCTGCACAAACTCCTGATAAACAACAATAAAACTAAAGTGCTTATCTGAACATTGATTTTCCAGCTAATATGCTACTGCCATTTACTTGTGTGTACTAATAGCATACTGGCTTTAAAGCTGAAGTTATGTGGTTTACAATACAATTTCAAACACTGTTCAGGTAAAAGAAAGGTTCATGACTGCTTCTTTGCTGAGTTTAATTTTCCCTTCTCCCCATATCAATAGATCCTGTTAGGCCAGGGTCACACTGGCTGTTATTCAGCTAAGCTGGAAAAATAGAATCCATTGTTTCCTGTTGGATACTCCACACTGGCTATTTTGTTTGAACCATAGTCAATAATGAGTCTAATTAAATATGCCTTAACCAGTCATACTAGTTCCGATAATACATCCAGTTTCTTGCAGTGGGTAAACGATACAGGTCTGTTATACCCGGCCTTGGGAATCAGTAGTTATCAGTTATCAGAGGAGTAAATAGAAGACAGAATCTGGTGCAAAATTCAGCAATGAGAATCAATGCCTTCCTGTCCAACACCTCATAGTCCTCAGTGAATCCAGTTTCCTTTATTTAAAGATATCCTTTAGTTCATGTGTAACCCTAAAGTGGCGGTATTTACTAAAATCGCACTTTAGTACATTCCACACAAAACATCAAGCCAGCTATGAGACATCTCCAGGGGTGAGCCCCGCTTACATTTGGAGTAGGATTTACTATTAGAAATTAGTGTGCATATATAATAATAAAGAGGGCGCCAGTAGTTCTTTTATAAACAGGATAACCGCATTTATTAACTACACACATATATATAACAGCAGCAGGACATATTACTAACACAGCCATTAATATTACATAGGAGCAGTGAGAGAGATCATCATAGCAAAGACACAAATGACAGCATTGCACATTATAGAAAGCATCCCCAGGGTATCAATATATTTACCACCCAGGAGTTATACTTCATCCTCAGAGTCTCTCAGAGTCTCACACACTCTCTCAGAGGAAACAGAATTTGACAGGCTCCCAAATCTCTCATGGGCTGGACTTCTCAGGGATACCTTCTCCGATCAGGGCTCTCCCTAGTCCCTACACCTGTCCTAATGAACCCTCTCTGTGTATCCCAATGCAGGTAGGGAATACACCAGGCCCCCTAGGCCTCCTCACTCCTGGTGGGGTCAATTGCTACCCAGATAAACAGGCCTACACCAAGCTCTCACCAGCTAGGGTGAGCTAACAGTAACTCTGCAACCTGCTATCTGGGTCCCTGTGTGTCTGCCACAGGACTTGTGGAGACAGGGTGTTGCTCCTGCAAACACCCCCAGCAAAAGACAAGGCTGAACAGTGAACACTTATATTTATAATCTTCCTCCAGCATGGCAGGAAGCAAAAGATACATTTGCAGGCTAGGCCTGTAATTAGATATCACCTGCATAGCAAGTCGCTGCAGCATAGAAACTCCTAATAATATTTAAATTCTCTAGAACTAGATTAAAGGACAAGTGAAACTTATACGTAGACTGGGTAAAAACCCAATAGCGGGGTTTTCACCATGGCTACACATGCATGTGGGATTATTCATTCATCATTTAATATTGCAGTTTTTCTGCGATTCTTGATGTAAGATACAATTGTTTTACTCAATGGAACCCCCTCAGTTCCTGGTCCTCTGCACAGCACTAATACTGAATCCCCTGTACTTAGGCCCCATCCAATTGGTGCCCTTAACAGTTTCAAGCCCCTCCCACTTGTTTCAGATGGCGCTGTTTTGTGACACACACACACAAAAAATATATGTTCTGTAAAACAGATTTTTTTAAAAAATTACATAAATATTTATATCTTACTGCACCCCAAACAATATCCTTATATAAGGTACTGTCATATTTTATAGTGTTTACGGTTTCCTGCTTTTATCACCTGAAGTTCCCTGTGTTGTCACATTTTCCTCTTCCAGCAGCTAACAGTGTTATAGCGTAAGCTTTTATATACTTATCATTGGCTTCTGACCAGATTAGATTAATTTAATACAACATTATCCTCTCTAGGTTGAATTTCTGACTGATTAATTGATTACTATGGTAATTTTTATGCAATCCTGACATTCTGTCACATTGTTATGGATGTCTTCAGTGATTTGTAGATAACAACTGATGCAGGAGCCAAGTTGCTGACATTTACTAATGACAAAGCACAAATGATTCCGTTTGATTGAAAGCCCACAGCAACACTTGTATAGAATATATCATAAACAAAGCTTTGATGTTATAGATTAAGCAGGCACACATGAGGTTCCATGGTAACTGTCTCAGAGAAAGACGATCCTCATCTACTTGGTTCGAGCAGAACATGAATATGCAAATGTCTTCGTGCATTCCACCATTGCCTACACACTAAATAAGTGTGATGTTCCTTGGGCACTTTATATATACTGTATAGTTTTCACTTCTATTTTGGGGTATCTTCTAGATCTAAAACGAAACAATTGGCAGACATTTTTGTCTATATACCTATTTCTAGAGCAGTTTTAGGGTAGAGACAGGCATGTTGTAAGTTTTAAAGCACCTGCTAGAGTGATGAAAGTTAGATAGTTTGAATTTTTTCCATAAAGATTTGGTGATGTGGTGCCTTACTGTGCCTCATGTGGGCCCCCTCTCTTCTTCTGCAGGAATCACAGTATTAGAAATGGATTCAGAATTCCCAAAGTGCCTGCTTCTCCACGAAGTGAAGCAAGACCATTGCCTACTTCCCAGTAGTAATAGGACCCTTATATACAGGACTGTAAACTATGAGGATTTTACCCAGAGGCTCCAGGTTTACAAAGCACAGACTCAGTGGGAAAATAATTTTGTTGATTAAAACGGGTATCTGAAAGAAAGGAGAGCACCAGGCAACAGAAAATCTTTACATTTCTTTAAATTAATTTTATACTATCAGCTACAAAAAGTTTAGGATCTGAATCATTCTTCTGCACCATTTTAAATAAAAATAATCTATGGCTTTGTGTATTGAGTCATCGGACCTCCTGTTAAATTGTGGGAATAAACATATGGGAGTTTCACCTGCAGATATGCAAGGAGTATTTATGACTGACTAGCTAAAATAAAGTTAATTTCCTTGGCTATGCATGTGGCTAAACTTACCTTTTAGCAAGGACAGCTGAATAACAATGAACACCTCCTAGCTTATGAACATAATGGTTGTAGGATGTGTTTCACATGCTTATGCCCACAGTTATATGGTAATTCTGATTACTCATAAGAAAACAAAGTTTGAACGTTACAGATATTCTGGAGTGTTCTAGAGAAATGCTGTGCTATGTCAAGCAGCTAAAGATACTGAATCAGAAATAGGGAGCTGTAATGAAAGCTTATCATATAGATTGATTCTTGAGGCTATTAACTAAGGTGCAAATTCCACTGTTGAATTCTCAAACAGCGCATTCCCATAGCAAAGCCGCGACGACAACAATTTCCCCATTGTAAAGTAGTGACCGCAACAATTCTTAAAGTTTTGGCTGCGACAATATTTTCATAGTAAAATCGTGACTGCGACAATATTGTCACGATCAAGATACGACTGCGACAGTAGCAGTTTATTGCAACTGGCTTTAGCTGGCGAATTCACACCTATACACAAGAATTCGGACTTTAGTGAATAACCCGTGTGTTTAGCAAGATGGATGTGATTCCTCAGCTAAATATGTTGGTATGTACTGAATGTTGAACTCAATATTAAATAAGTAGGTTTAAAGAGAACAAAGTGTTTCTGTGAGATGATAAGGTGGCAGTATTCAGGGGGCTTATTCGTGAAAAGCTCAATATATACATAAAGGTCTGAATTCGCATTAATTCGCTACTTCCCCATATTGAGGTATTCAGCAAAATCTGCATTGTGGCAAATTAATGACAAAATTGCTTACGTCAATCGAGAACTTATGGAGCTGTTTGTAGCAGTGAATTCAGCAAGGCATACTGTGTCCTATTCACCAGTTTTATTTTGCCAGATCAAAGTGGCTAATTAGGGGGGGTTGATGGCAGGGCTCCTACTATACACCTAACTATGCCACACTACGCAAAAAACGAATCTCTTCACTTCTTCGCTAAGTGAATCTGCCACCTAGTGGATAAAGAGTGGATAAAATCGTGACTATTAGAGCATAGCGACCTCAAGGGGGGAATTCACTAAGCTCCGAAGTGAGGAGCGTAGTGTTCGCCTCACTTTGGAAAAACTGTCCTGCACGCGGACATCAGCATGCGCATTAA
This sequence comes from Pipa parva, assembly GCA_019650415.1. Classification (NCBI taxonomy): domain Eukaryota; kingdom Metazoa; phylum Chordata; class Amphibia; order Anura; family Pipidae; genus Pipa; species Pipa parva. The sequence continues at coordinate 7,839 of WMED01026427.1, forward strand.
AGGGATTCCCCTCCCGGCGAGAGCACTCGAGTCTCCTCGCTGGGAGGGGAATCCCTTTAATGCGCATGCTGATGTCCGCGTGCAGGACATCAACATGCGCATTTCAGTTTTTCCGAAGTGAGACGAACACTACGCGCCTCACTTCGGAGCTTGCTGAATTCCCCCCCAAGTTACAAGAATTCTCTTCAACAATCAATTTCTCACTTTAATGCAGCGGTTCTCAACCTTTTAGTAGTGGCCGCGACCCCCGGCACTGACGTCACTGTGCATAGCGTGATGACATTCGGCTAGAACGTCATCACGTACACGCATCACGTGGTGACGTTCAGGCGAAACGTCACCACGTACACGCTTCACGTGGTGACATTTTTGGCCGACGTCACCCTGCAGGAACCCTTATAAGAAGGGTCCTGCGGGCGCTTCCGGGTGCCGCCACGGTTCTCGACCCCTGTGTTCCTTTAATAAATTAACCCCAAAGATTTCTCTTAGCAAGAATGAAAAAATCATCTGTTAAAATGCAGATATCTGTAAATATCATGAAACGAGAATCATCACAGGTATTTATAAATCTGTTGCAAGGGCATATTCATGTAACATCGTTTAGTAGCCATATACTGTGAATAGATTGCAAAGACCTTTGTAATTGGGTCAGTTGATCGGTTTGGCTGATCAGATTTTTATTCCAGCTAAATAAAGATCAGTTCGTTTTAGAGAAGATTGGTTGTTTCAAGCTCAGATCAGGTTGGTGGAAAATAACCAAACTGATAGCCAGACACCTGACAGCTTCATTGGTTTAATCAGAAAAAGAAGTATATTCATTCATATTAATTTTGTCAAGGGGTAGTTTGCAAGGGGGAGAGAGCTGACTCTGCTTTCTGTAAGGTGCTGATTTCTTTCATTCTTGACAGCCATCGCAATCGTCTACACTTCCACTTCCTGTCACTTTCTCTGAATGGGGCAGAAAACTGCTACTGCGCTTCCTTTATTTGGCAAAACTGAGAGAGGGGTTAGCAGATTTTGACTGTTCACCTAGTTAGAATTTTTTTCTTCCAGTTTTGCTCCTTTTTCACTGCAGTAGTTTCAGTTCCGTTGCAAATAACCAGACAGTATTTGCCAAATCTGAAAATTATTTTTATTTCAGTCTAATTATGCTGAAAACTGATTGCCATTCCTGACACGTGTTTACCATTGTTTACCAGTATAACTAAAATTGTTATACTAATAAAAAGGAAATTTCAGGTGAAATAAACAACCCCCCCCCCCCCCCCCCCCCCAAATTATCACTTATTCAGTAAACAAAAGCATCAGTAATATCAGTATTTTACAAAAGGCTAAACTATGGCATCAGATCAGACTACATCAATGCTGCACTATGGTAAGGTTAATAGATCAGCTGAAAAAACAGGTTATTATAAGAATGTCCTTTCAATGCAAGCAGTTTGCTAATAGCAAGGAATTGTCAGAAGTAGAGTTGAAGTTTCAGCTGATCTGGTAACCCTACACTGGTGCTATGTCCCATCCCAACGTTAGTGGTTTTATGCAGAGCTAGGCAATGCCTTGCAAAGTAAAATCTGTTTCCATGTTGGTAACGGCTCACATGTACAGTTTATAAACAGACTGTCCCTGCCTGATACATTCTGCCACCGAGATGATGCTTCTCTTAAAGGCAACCTTCCAGAATGAGTAGGATGTCAGAGCTGTCATCCCTCCTGACTGATGAGGCAGGCCTGTGGTAGCAGAGAAATCTGCTCTTCCTTCTGCTAAAATGCTCTTTTACTTTTTATGGTATTTTGTTTCCTTACTATTACTTATGTTGCGCTGCTATACACAACAATCACATTGCAGCACATGCAGACTGAAATTATAATCAGATCAAGAATTTATTGCCAAGACAATCTGCTTTCCACTAGAGATGTCCTCAAAGAATCCAGCCGGGTGATGATTACTAGTTCTTCCCAGACCATTAGAATAGAATAAAGAAACTCACATATACAGGCTGACACTGAATGATTTGTGGGGGATCAATAAAGAGTGAATTCTCATGCTATAATGTTTTCAATCAGTGTTGCTTCTTATAGTATTCAGCTGTACATAGTCAGTATTAACATATCCACACCACGATGTGGAGAACTGCCAGAAAGTCATTTCTGAGCATCATCAGGTGAATATTAGCAGCGGCATACTGTAACAAATTCATCATAAGTAAATGTATTGTTGCTAGGTGACATTAACTTCACAAGAGGGTTCCCCTCTGCGCAGCCCTTTTGCCATATGATAGTTTGGATTCTATGGGATCTTACCACGTGAGGTCACCTGACCCCCCCCCCTTCCCACACACTGAGGCTTTATAAGACCTGCCAAACAGAGCACAAAGTTTCTTTGATTCTTTAGGTGATGGAGCAGAAGCATTTAAGCTAATGCCAGGACTATCCTGGGCGACCTCAGGGGACAAGTGTTAGGTTAATAGCAGATTCTTTAAAAGGACTCATCAGAGGTGTGAACTAATCTAAGACATAAGTGTCTGAACATAGTGTTTAAAAAATACTTTCATTAGAAATATTGCTGGCAGATACAGGGAACAGCTACTGGGGAGTAGATCAGGGGTGGGAAACCTGTAGCTCTGGAGCCGCATGCAGATCTTTAGCCTCCTTGTTGTGGTTCCCTTTGGAATTGTTTGACAAAAGTTATTTATCAATTTCATTTTTATTTAAATATTATTTTATTTTTATTTTCTTCTGTTTGTTGTATTTTGTTGTTGTAAACAGGTAAAATTAAAAAAAAAAAAAAAAAAAAGTTGAAAACTTGTAAAAGTTTATAAGCTGTGTTATGTTTTGTGGCTCCAGACTAGTGGAAGAGGGGGTAAATGGCACTTTTGATAAAGGTTACCTACCCCTGTTCTAGACAAATCACCATTTGTAAATGCAGGGCCGGTCCTGGCTAGATTTGCGCCCTGGGCGAACCACCCCTTGGGCGCCC
>WMED01026428.1:0-10814 GCA_019650415.1 Pipa parva
CCCTGGGCAGGCGGCGCCCCTAGCATTTGTCTACTCTGCCTAATGGCAGAGCCGGCACTGAACAGTCACTTTCTTACAGAAGATACTACCCTGCCTACTGCCTCTGTATCAGACCATTATGAATCAAGTCAGAAATTTGACAAGCTGACTTGGAATTTCAGTTAAAGGGGAACTATAATCCGATTACATTATAGGTAAAGTTTATATATTGTTAACATATTTATATGTAACTTATTATGAATGGCTACAAGAAACAACTAGAAAAAAACTATCAAACAGCGGCGCTAAAAAAATGAACAAACAATATATCATAAAAATGAATAACAAAGTGTCCAAATAAAGTTCTCAATTGAAGTGCTGCTTATCTCTAGGTGTACGCTTCTTACTCCAGTTGTGCTACAGTGCCAAAAAACAAGAGATCTGTGAAAGAAAGCGCAAAAAACAGAAAGTACCTACATAGTGCTTTCTCAAAAAATATATGAAAAAGAGTGAATTCAAATGTGCCAAAAATAAGGTTTATGATGCTTAAAAAAGTGCACAGAATCATAAACCGTTTCAATGCCAAAATGGCTTCGCCATATAAGTGGGAAATATGGTATCACTAAATGCTCACCAGATGGTAGTGTTAATAAAGTCTTATAAAATAATCAGAATTTCAAATAATATACAGTGGGGAAAAAAAGTATTTATTCAGTCACCAATAGTGCAAGTTCCACCACTTAAAAAGATGAGAGGCGATCGCCAAAAGTTAAATTCCGTTCACACATGCGGAATTTTTCCGCACGTGCAAAATTTCGATCGATTTTCGAAATCGATCGAAATTCCGATCATGCGATCGGAAATCGATCGAAATTCCGATCATGCGATCGGAAATCGATCGAAATTCTGCACGTGCGGTAAAATTTGCGATCGGGCGGAAAAATTCCGTCTTTAATAAATTTCGCCCTTAGAGTTCTTTAAATTAGATAAAATTCAATTTATTGTCACTGAGAGTGTACAAGTACACACCAGCGAAAAACATATTTACAACATACCACAGGATACATGCAATGACAAAACTGTATCACAGAGCATACGAGACAAAAATACTGCATCATAGAGCAAAATAAGGACACAATTCGCAGTTTCAGTTACATAGGACTTAGGGGGTTAAGAATTTGTTCATGGTGATAACTGCTTCAGGGAAGAAGCTTTTCCTGAACCTGCTCATGTGAGAGTGCAGACATCTGTAGCATCTGCCAGATAGTAGGAGACAGAACAAATCCTGGTTTTGGTGGAAATCATTATGGATAATGTTCTATGCTCTGTGTAAGCAACGCCTACAATAATGTCCTCGATGGAAGTAAGTTGGATGCCAACAATCCATTGGGCTGTTTTGACAACCCTTTGAAGTGTTGAACAATCTTTTGCACAACGACTCCCATACAAAGCTGTTAAACAGTATGTGAGGATAATCTCGATGGTGCATTTGTAGAAGTTGACCAAAATTCTTGTGCATACTTGGGCTTTTCTGAGGCTCCTTTGATAGTAGAGACACTGTTGAGCTTTTTTGACAGACCTAGAAGAGTGAAGGGTCCAAGATAGATTGTTTTATGTATGGTCACCAAGGAACTTAAAGCTATCCACCTGCTCCAATACCTTCCTGTGGACATGGACTGGAAAATAGTTGTGTTTTTTTCCCCCCTTCTGAAGTCTACCATCATCTCTTTGGTCTTCTTTGCATTGAGTAACAGCATATTTTTGTCACACCAGGATACTAGATTGTGTATTTCCCTCATATAGGCATATTCATTCTTTTCTTTTATGAGGCCCAGTACAGTAATATCATCAGAAACTAAATGATTAGATTTGTGTTCTGTGTAGGAGTGCAGTCATGAGTAGTATGCATCCTTGCGGCAAACCTGTATTTAGGCTGATAGTGGAGGATAGGGAATTATTCAGCCTAACATTGGCTTACTGCAGGGCGCATGCTTTTAGTATGCGGCCAGACACTCTGTCAGGGCTGGCTGCTTTCCTGGCGTCCGCTTGAGAGAGTGGCACAAACTTCTATATGCGATAGTACTAGAGGATTCTAGGTGTACTAGGTGTAGGACTTCTTATGAGGGGTGGGGGGTTCATATTGTTCATGCAGTCAAATTGTGCATAGAAATGGTTTAGCTCATTGGGGAGTAGGTTACAATCGGTTGGGAGCAAGGGTTTATTTGACTTACTGTAGTATTATTATTATTATTTATTCATTCTTATATAGCGCTACTATTTTACGCAGCGCTTTACAGAGATTCATCATTCACTTCAGTCCCTGCCCCATGGAGCTTACAATCTAGTTTTTCCCTATTTTGTCACACACACAGATGTATGTTTTTGGATTAGTCAGTCATTTCCCGGATGCCCTGCCACATGCATCTGGGGTCAGATGTGATTAAGTATTCTTCTATACATGATATATAATACAGCACATGAGCTTTTTACATTTTTTTCTGTGTCAAATGTAAATTCCATTGTGGATTGTGAAAATGTTAGTGCTGTCCAGTTTATAATTATTTCTTGTATCTGATCCATATGGATTAATGGTTAAAATAATTAGTACATTATTGTAATCCCCAGGTGTTACAATTCACCTATTTGACTCGCTAATTCCCCTGGCCTTTCTGTAAGGATACTAACGCTCCCACCTGTGCTGGAAAGGAAATGGCTCATAGTTATGATTGTTCCCTACTGAAAACTAATCATTAGGCAATTTATGTATTTAAAGCATCATTAACCCCTAAATATGAAAATTACTATTTGAATTGTAATGGCAGTATTGTCTTTGAAGTTGAACTGAGCTTTGTGTATTTTTTTATCTGTTTAGGTTTGGGTGCACTTTATGAATCTGTATTGTACAACATGTTATTGGAAACAATGAGCCAGAGTGGAAGGAAAATGAAACTGATTTCCAGGCCGGAGCTGTGTGAACCTGTTGGAAGGAATTGCGCTTACCGATGCACAAGCACTAGTGCCTAATGCTAATTTGAGTGATGGCAGGCTTGTGATGTCATAATTGCAGATCTAAAAAAACAGCTGGTTATTCTAGGAAGAGGCAGCATGCAGACCATGACAATTATAGGTGAATAGATTTCCATCCAATGGGTTTACGCATCCCTGGCCTGAAAATCAATTTAGGTCTCCATTAAACCAATTGTGGCACCTAATGTAGCCCTGCACCACTGCTAATAGCGCCTCAGTGTCAATTAGTAAAAAAGTTCCATAATTTAGGAAGAACTACCTCAAAGTAATACAAATCAAGAATTCAGCTTTAAATATAGCAATTTTAAAGTACTGTATAAGAATAACTTCCATTTAATGTATCATTATCCAATTTGCAGCAGTTCAGCTGAAGCTGTATAAACATTACCATAATTATTACACACTTTCTTTATAAGTTCTAATTATTAATTTCCCTACGGTTCTTCAGTGTAATCATGCTACTTTTTGCCTTTTTAACAGTTCCAATTACATCTGATAGCAAGAATGGTAAAAGGTCTTATGTTGTCATACATTCTGTATAATGAGCACTTAAGCTTTGTCTGAAAACGGTTAGCATTATAAAGCACAAACACTGGGAATAGCACGTAAGCCAATTGTTGCACCAGCAAACATCTGTCTCCAATGGAAACATTTTTATTCCCTGAGAAGCTTATTAAATCCTTTAAGCAACCTCCATACCTGACATCTTCCAAGTATTTTGTAGCAGCAGAAAATAAAATCTCACGCTGGCTACAAAATCATTATTACCATAACTAAGAACAAAATAATGAATATTCAAAAACAGTCCACCTGTAAATGAAAGTAAACTTATGCAATTTACGGACTGTAAAATTAATCACAGAGAAAGCAACAGGGAACTTAAAGCAAGAATAAGTGCGCACCGCACCGCCAGAAGAAGATATTTACCATTGTGCCCTTCATTATTTAGAAAATAGATGTTTAGAACATTACATGGGAAATATATAAAAGACTAGTATTCTGCTGAACTATACAAACCAGTGAGCCAGTACTAATATACATTATAGGCTCTTCTTTTAAAGAGCCTTTTCTTCTTTTGAAAAAGGAAGGACAGTTAATATTTATCATGTATAATAATAATAATGTTATAATGTTTTATTAGCATCATTTTGTTCTTTTCACTGTCTTCCTATTTTAGCTGTTATTATTATTTACATCATGTTAAAACCTCCACAGTTTGTGAGATTTCAAGATTCTTACATTGATGCTCTGTGAATTGAAAGCAAGATGTTCTGTTTTCAAAGAAATGATGTGCTCAGCATCTGTACAAAGATATCTAAGTCCCGATAACATATGTTTGTACAGGCTGCAGATATGGGAGTTCCTAGTTAAAAGAAAGAAAGTTTCTCTTTGGTGCATCGCAGAGGTGCAGAGCTGTGTACATTTACAAAATGTATAAATAATGTTTGTAATTTTACATGTAAAAAACTACAGAATAAGACAATGAAACAGTAGAGGCTGTTTTGATTTTTTCCCATAAAATAAATTCATTTTTAGTATAGAGAAAGCTGCATTTATGACCATGCTTTAACATACAGTAACTCTGTAATTTCTGTTTTTACCTAATTTATCAGTAGAAAAAAAATATATATATTGCATAAAGTCTCCCATTACTTACCCCTGAGATCTAGGGGCCATAAATGGGAACATTAGTGTCAAAATTCTCCCCCACCCACAAATATCTAGCAACAATTAATATTTTATTTACTACATTAGGCATTGGATTATAAGAAACATTGAATTTATATTATTTTGTATGCTTACCATATGCGCATTTTATAATACATGTTACACTCCAATAGCACATCACATTGTTCATAGCCTACCTTTGTATTGTCTGTCTTTACTGTGGTTTCTTCCCAATATTCTAGCCACACATCAGTAAAGTCCTGATATGTCAGTAGTATATGTTAGTTATTTAGTCCGTTACTAAGGTGCACAACATTATCACATTTTTTCAGTGTTAGAGCACTAGTAAAAATAGATTAAAAAGTTGTAGTAGTAGTTTTGAATCATTTTCCCTCTCTCACACAGGATTTACCAAATAACATGATACACCAAGTAGCAATTAAATCTCTTCCCCAAGAATGGCTCTGGTGTGAAACTTGGTGTGATGACAAGTCAAAGGAGAGAGCCAAAACAATTGACTTGGTAAGTGTGGGTTTCTAAGCAAGATGGGGTTTTGGTAACTACTGTTACAGTTCACAATTAACTACTGAGTAATGCAGTCACAGTTTGAATCCATATAATATAACATAAAGATTGTTTGTGGTAGGAATATCAGGACAATTTATTAACTGGTGCAAATGTTTAGAGGTCTGGTAACTCATAGCAACCAATCAGCAATTAAGTTTCACTGGTATAGGGGAGCTAGAATTATGAAAGGCAGCCTCTGTTTGCTGTGGGTTACTAGATATCTATCTAATTTTCCAAGTTGATAATTTCCCTAAATGATTCTAAAATAAGTAAACTCTTCAGTTTTAGCTATAAAATAAGCTAGAATGTGTATGAAAAGCAATGATAAGGTATTTTTTTTTGTGGGATATTTATTTTTACTTTGAAACTACAGTATTCACCATATATTAGAAGTGTAATCATTAATTTTCATTATAATTCTTATGTTGTAATGAATATTGAATTTTCAGTATTAATGTACACAAGTGTACATGTCCTTTTGCACTTAAAATTTATTTTGACTCTTATTTGTATGTAACTGATTACATAAACATGTAATATTTAATTCTATTTTTTAGTTATAATGTGGCCGGGGTCATGTTCTCACAATACTCCTGAATAGTAGGATTTGTAGAAAGAAACCTGAAATCAGCCAATATGTGATGTGAACATTCAAGCCATACTGTAGATCAGTGTTTCCCAAATACCGGGTCGCGACCCGGTACCGGGCCACCGAAAAGAAATGCCGGGTCACGAGCACCGCTCATGAATATTCATGAGCGGTGCTGTGCGCGAAGGTAAGGGACTTTGCGCATGCGCACGGCACCGCTCATGAATATTCATGAGCGGCGCTCTTGTGGCCCGGTTATTTTTGTGCTTATCCTTCGTGCCGGGTCACGAAGGAGAAAGCACAATAATAACCGGGCCACACACAGAACAAGTTTGGGAAACACTGCTGTAGATGATAAGAGTTCTAATAGGATTTGCTTTAAGTTGTCCTTTAAGATGCTGGCAGCACTGTCAAAGTTGTTAATAAAGCAAGAAATAAATAATTCTATAGAAAATGTGATCACCACAGTTGAGTGGCCTGAGTTTTTGACTACAAAAGCAGGCTGTTTAGTCTTTATGAATAAATTCATATTGTGGTATTATACAGTAAATGTTATCTTTTAGTTAGTAAAATACATAATGGAATGGATATTTCTTGACATTTTGCTTCTTTAGTTCACTTCCTTGTTTTCTGTTCTTTATCAAAAGAGACAGTTGTTTTTATTTCACATTTGCCTACAGGGAAAAGCCAAATAAACCATACAAATGTTCTTATCTCAGGGCCTTAAATTATCACTCTTTGGGAAATAGCTTAAGAAAAGTGGAAACAAAGCGAAAATGTAGAGCACATGGGCTGAGAGAAATCAACTTCTGTAAATGCTTCATTTGGAGAAGTCAATAAACTATTCTGTTAAGAGCTAGAAACAGATTTGTTCATTTCCTACTTTGGCCCTACTATTAAATGCAGGGATAAATGTTGTTTCAGATTGATGCCTTTAGAAATACAAGATTTAGGATTATAGCATAAGCGAAAAGATTAATGAGATATATTTTTTTTTTCTCCACACTAATGGGGAGTGGATAATAAAGTTATTATAATACCCAGCAGAATATTATTGCCATGTTTCTCCTATTCATTCATGCTGTGAACCAATGCTAGCATTCATCAATGTTAAAGTAAAAAAAAAAAAAACAGGACAGTTAAAATACCTTACCTTATACAAAGCCAACTGATTACAGTCACAGCATGAGCTGTGCTGTAATTAGCCGGCAACTGAATCTTCCACCAATGCCTCCTTCACAGCGCGCTGGCTGACTGAGAAGCCAGAGCGCAGCTCCTTCTTCCTGCTTCACCACTTTCTACATCATCATGCTCATTGCGGGGAGCGTTCTTATTGGCTCTTGCAATGAACGTGATCATTTTTAAGCCCTGAAACATCCGAGGTGTAACAGGGTGGGGGGAGCTGGGGCGCTGCCTGCCAGTCAGCCAGCACTGTGAAGAAGCATCAGGGGAATCATCGCTAGCCGGCTAATTACAGCACAGCTCATGCTGTGACTGTAATCATTTGGCTCTGTATAAGGTAAGTATTTTAACTGTCCTTTTTTGTTTTTTACTTTAATTCTCTTTTAAGAAGAACAAAGAGGTCTAACAACAATCCTCTCAGTTCAGTTAAGAACATGACGGTGGAAATGAGAGAGAGGGAAAGGAAGATCTGACAATATTAATTGATTGGATTGTTCATTGTTCCTTAAATAAAGGGGATTACATCCACATATGTATGGGTTGACCCTGCATATATAAAATATTTATTTTTGGTCAAACTGCAGGGGGTACTTTATAATACCTCCACAGTTGAGAATCCAGTTTGAATTTTATAGAAGATGAGGGAAATCTGTATTTCTTGGTAATATCAGAAAATGTACAGAAACATACAGTATTTTAGTAAGATTACCCTGACTTAACATAATTCACAGACTGCTCTGTATATCTGAGCAACAAGGAAACTGTAATGTAGAGCTGCACACTTGGAATGTTTTACTTCTCTCAAGGTCACCTGAAATGAGTCAAGGACCAGTTATATATTGCCACAATAGTAGTCATACAGGCACAAAAATTTTCAGTTACCTTAAAAAATGGCTCCTTTATTTTGTCGAGCAGAATCCAGCCTTCACATGGGGGGATTGCTTTTCTCAATGAAAACATGGAAATATCCTGGTTGAGATTACGGTCCTTTGGACCATATATTTAGCAGTAGAAGCTCCCATGATGTTGACAATATTTCAGTCTTCAGCCCCTCAGAATTGTACCTCTGCTATCCCCATTGGCCTAGAAAACAGTCCAATGACCTTCTGAGCATAGATCAAACTCTTGTAAATTAGCTACTGACAGATTTATACTTGGCTGCATTGTGCTAGCTTCTGGCATTATAGGCAGGTAGCTTCCAGCAGACCTGATGCCTTATATCCACACCCTGATTCTCAAAAGCTAAGGACAATGCTGAGGCAAAGTAAAAGGGTTCAGAGTTTCACCAAACTTTTAAATCAAACTGAACTACTGTACGTTTAAAAGCTAGAATTCCTTTAGCATCTCTACTTTAACATCTCTAGCATAACTAGTAACCAAGATCTGGTTTTAAGCACAAACTGGCAGAAGCAAAAGATAAGAACTGAACAGAAACAGGAATAATGAGACACAAATGCAAATTAAAAATCAAGCATAATATTCCATTTATTTTCTGTAGAAACAAATAATTACATCATGCACAAAAATCAAACAGCAAATTGGATGAGACTACCAATGTCTACAATTAATTTGAAAGTAAACATGTCCATTGAATAAGTATTTTCTCTGTCTGATAGATGCTATATATTTATTTAACTACTGTGATGGACATGTTATTACCATTAATAACATTAATGTCGTAGTTTCCATGACACTACCTTACACTGTAAGATCATTATATAGAATATATTATATTTTTATAACGCAGTGCAACAACCCCAAAACTAAAGAGCCCAAACTGAAAGCTGCAGCTCGGATTGTTCCAGAATGGACCCGCTATGACACAGAAATAAGGCAACTGTTAAAAGATATTGAAGAACTGAGAAAAAATGTATCACATGCCTCAGAAAACAGTAAGTTCACAATGTACACAATTATTACTTTCCAGATATTATTACGTGAATTCTAAGGGAAAGCATGTTTGATTTGTCAATAGCATAAATTAATAATTCATGAGGATTATGTTTATTCCAGTCTGTTGAACCAATGTTAGAATCAATAAATGCATGCTTTATCACTGCAATTTGGGCATTGATAAAATATACATGATAAATATTTACAAGTTTCGAAACACCTTGAATCAGCCAGATAATATCCAAAATTATTTGATAGTTCTTATCATTCGTTTCTTTTTGTACCTAATTGTAGTTATTAGAGAATACGTTTTAAAAGTTGATATCTCCAATTTTAAGAAGTGTTTTTTGTCTTAGCAAAATTACTGTATCTGCATGCTAGTACAATATATTATTAAACTTTATAATTATTTGAGCACGAAACAATGGTCTTTGTATAACAACAAAAGGGTTGCTATATTATTTTATTATGCTATTGGCATTCCATTGTTGGAGCCAATAAATAACTGTATGTCTAATGGTAATAAAAGAGACAATATAGTTTAGAGACAAAGTTATACATCTTACCTTAACTCTGAGCTAATTATGAGTTTGAGGAAAGAGTTTAAGGCATATTGACCAACTCCTAGAGACTCCATCCATATGACATCCCCTATATGTGGGTGGGGGGAGGCAACTAGAAAATAGTGATTATAATATCATAGATAACATAGTTTTTAAGATTGAAAAAAGACAAGTCCATCCTGTTCAGCCTATTTTCCTGCAATGTTGATCCAGAGGAAGGCAAAAAAAACCCATGAGGCAAGAGACAGTTATCCTCATATTAGGGGAAAAAATTCCTGCCCAACTACAATATGGCAATCAGAATAATTCCCTGGATCAAGGTCCCACCTTCAGTTATCTAGTACCCATAACTTATAATGTTCTTATACTGAAGGAAAACATCCAAACCAGTTTTGGACTCCTTAATGGAATTAACCATAACAACTTCTTCAGGCAGAGAGTTCCAAGCCATAATGTTCTTACAGTAAAAAAAAAAACTCTTCTACATTGATGCAGAAAGTTTTCCTAAATAGTTTTCCCATGTTTGTTTTCCCATTTAGAGAATAATCTAGACATGCATTTCTGCTTCCCATATGCATAACCTTACATTTATCAGTGTTAAACCTCATTTGCCACTTTCCTGCCCAAGCTTCCAATGTATCTAGATCCATCTATAATAAAGTATTCTCCTCCTTTGTATTAACTACTTTACAAAGTTTAGTATCATCTGCAAAAATTGAGATTTTACTATACAATCCCTCAGCAAGGTCACATAAATATATTTAAGAGAAGAGGACCCAAAACTAACCCCTGGGGTACCCTTCTATTAACAGTTGAAAGGGAAATTGCATGTCTAGATTATTTTTTAAATGGGAAAACACTGGGCAAAACTGACAGAAAAGGATTTAGGAGTTCTAGTTGACAAACTTAACTGAACCAACCAGTGCCAAGTGGCAGCTGCTAAAGGAAATAGGATTATGGGTTGCATCTAAAAAGGCATAGATGCACATCATGAGAACATAATTATACCACTTTGCAAAACACTCGTCAGACCACACATGGAATACTGCGTGCAGTTTTGGGTACCAGTGCACAAGAAAGATGTGGTTGAGTTTGAGAGGGTTCAAAGGGGGGCTACTAAAGGAATGAGGAATATATAGTACCAAGAAAGATTATCAAAACTGGGCTTGTTTAGTCTAGAAAAAAAGAGGACTAAGGGGTGACCTAATATCTACTGTATGTATAAATATATTAAGGGTTAGTGTACAGAAATCTCTCCCACAATCTATTTATACCAAGAACCAAGAGGGGGTTTGTTATAAGCCGCCAAATATAACTGAATCCGCAGAAGATTTGCTATTAGGACA
>WMED01026429.1:0-10814 GCA_019650415.1 Pipa parva
GAGCGCTTTAAAGGGATTCCAGTCTCGGTGAGACCAAAAGAGTTGCCTCGCTGAGACTGGGAATCCCTTTAAAACGCTCGCTGATGTCCGCATGCAGGACATCAGCGAGCGCATAACAGTCTGTGCGAAGTGAGCCGAAGGATTCGGAGCTCACTTCGCACAATGGTGAATTCCCCCCTAAGTTGCCAGAGTCCACCACAGGCCTTCTGGCTAAAATATGACAATTTCTGCAATATTTACATCATACACAGGGCCGGCTTTATGGGGGTACACATTGCCAGCTTTATGGGGGTACACAGGGCCAGCCTTAGAAGTGTGCAATATGTGCAGTCATAATGGGTGCGCTTATGCAGGTGCACTGCTGCAGCAGAAAAAAGTAAGAACATGGCTCACTGGAGCTGCCATTGACGGAGAAGAGAAGCAGAAACAGCCAGGGTGTATTGGCGGTGCTGTGTTAGCATAGGGTGCGTCCCATCCTATGGCATGCCCTGGGGATGCAAACTGGGCATAGTACCTAGGGGACCCCTGCTGCAAACATATCCATTCTATTCATTGCTCTGTCTGCCAGCAGCCTGGCAAACATACTATAAATATAAAGCCCCACTTTCAGTCTTGCCCAGGGCCATACTTGAAAGGAAGGAAGTATGACTTTTAGGATAAAGGACACACTGGAACTTTAAAAATGTCAATGATAACAACAACTTAGAAGCACCTCGCATGATTACTCATCAATAATTTCTGCACCTCTCACTTCTGTCCAATATTGTCCGCCTTTAACACCCACGGCAATAGGATGTGAATTTCCACAGCTACCTAAAAATGGAGGTTGGCTTGTGGTTATATGGGGGTAATTTTACCATTGCTACAATGAGGTGAAGCAGCAATGAAATGCTGCATTTACTGTAGTCCCAAAAATGTGCACTACTGTTATATATGAACTAGTTATTATTAACAGAGAATTATGTCTAATTATGCTGCTTCTACATAAAACCCCTCAGGATTTCAAACCTGCCTTCTAACCTCAACAAAGGTGCATTTGGTTATTAGCACAGAAGTAAAGATGGGTCTGCTAGAATTGTCCATCACTTTAATGACCCACCTGTGTTACACAGATATCAACTGGACATGAACATTTGGCGCGGCCAGAGGAGGAAGGTTAGGGAGCCGTTGGTCTACTGCGCAATGGCTTTAGGGAAAATGTCATTCAAGGTGTTTTGTTTTGATTGCTTCCAGAGAATGCCATATAATAGCAATGTACACTTCCCAATACAGTAGTATGCATTAATTGCATTGATTATAGTCATGTGCACATCTTTACAACTCTACCTTTTCTCAATCTATAGGTGGCTTTATGGCTGTATGGCATTTATGGCCACAGTACCAACAATGCACTGTTCAAAGATCTCGATATCCATAGCTGGGCACGTGAAGGTTGTGGAATTTAACATAAAAAAAAAAAAACCTAGACCTTCTCCGCACACCTTTAAATATAAAGATTTTATGAACATTTTCTGATGCAAATAAAATTGCTTCTTTTTACTTAAATATATGCTTTAGCTGCTTGTACTAAGAGCACATCAGCTGTTGTGCCCCTTCCTGGCAGTGTCCATGTGTTAGTCTCATCCCTTAATGTGGCTCTGGGGGACAATCAGGTCCTACCTGCCTCTTTCTTTGTCTGGTATGACCACATCCAGATTTAACCATCATGCTTTCTAAGCCCCATCTTACCCAAATAAATGCACAAAGCATTCATGGCCACAATACCAGAGGAGGGCATGGAGACACATTTCATGGTTATTTATAGTACTTATTGCTAGTACTTTCTTTAGTTAAACAACAGCCATAAAAGTACTCCATGTGACTTCAGCCCTGCAGAACGTATCAGCTAAAATACAGAGATTAAATAAGAAAATGAAAAGTAAATCAGCTCAGTCTTTATAAATATGCTACTGGATAAAAACAGAGCATCATAATGATCAGAAAACTGCACAGAATTTTGTGTTATGTGTTACATGTGCCAGAGAAATTTACAATCCTGGAAGGCAGTAAGTACAACAATTTCCCCAATAATAATAATTAATAATTAGTGACAATAGGGTCCAATATGAAAAACTTAGCCATAAAAACATTTCTATATAGCTGTGTTAAAATATACTATATCAAGAGCAAAACCTTCACATGCTACTCTACTATTACTACAATGATCTGCACTAGCAAAAGTGCGTTATAAATGGAACCTGTATGAATCTTTGCTTGTCACTCCAGCGTGTCGCGCAATCACCCTTGATGTGACGTTGAATATTGTGATACAAACAATAAATGAAAAGGCAGGGGTGATAGAGCTTATTTTTATATTGGCTTAATGAAAGTTGTAAAAAAATATGAAATGCCCTTAAACCAATGATTTTGAATATTTTATATCCTGAATCATTACCTATGGGATTAAAACCTAAGGTGATATCACAGTTTCACTGCAACTGAATCATTTTTTGAGTCGGTGAATCTACTATAATGTATTGAACTATGGAAGGAAATCAAACAAATATAGGAATTATCTGTAAACTCCATTGTGATCTTGGTGGAATTGAAATTATACTAACTGCTGTGCCTTTATCTTCCACTCAAGAACAAAAAAATTCTAGTGACATTTTTCCCTTAACCTTAATGCATCTAAATTACCTCCCACCATGAACAGTAAACAATGTTTAATGCAGATTACAGAATCCAGTTTCTTATAACACAGAGTTCATCCTGATGATAAAAGCTACATTTATGTTTTCCATATAGTATACACCATTAATGAATCATTGTAAAATCTATCAATCACCCAATCTCCCATCACTGGAATAAATGACTTTACTATTAAATATTCGGCAGTGTTGTTTATGGTAAAATATGTATGAATTTGAAGTTAGAAAGGAAAGAGACTATAGGTCACAGAAACTGTCAATCACAGTAAAAATAGGATTTTTTTTCTACCCAATGTTAACTAAAGCACAGTACAGCAACATTTGTGCAGATAGATGCATTGATCTATCAGCTGTATGGATAGATAAACAGTTACAATAAGCAGATAAATATCAATAGACATGGAATTTTTATAGACCATTTTAGGATAAATTCCTTGTTTAGCTATTAAAAGAAAGAAGTAGATAGAAGGATAGACATGGTTAGACAATTGATGCTTAGATTTTTGATAAATTAAGAATAAATGTCTTTTTTATTATAGAGAAAGATGCTATTGGCATTTATCTACAAAGAGATAAAGGAGTGCTTTCAGTGAAGGCTGCATTCAGCATGAACATGATCTTTTTCTGACCACTTGTACTGGTCCAAGAACCTGTCTCTTAAAATACTTAGGAAACAGAGTGCCTGTGCCACCTGAATGATAAGGTCCAATTTTTTTATATACAATTCCAACAAAAACAGGTCACCATTGCCATGTGTACTACTAGGTGCCTTTCGTGCCTTAAAAAGTTCAATAAAAAAACTCACTGCTCCTTTTTGGATTTTATAGACTGTAATGATGGATCGATTACCAGTATCCATTACATATAATCAGGGAACAAGAGATTAAGTAAACAATATAATGCCAATGTTATTCCATGTGTGCCAATGTTATTGTTAAGAACCGGGTTGTCAGTTAGGGTATTCCAGACACACCAGTACTAGAGTAGAAGGAGGAAGCAGCCAGCAGGCAAATATTGACAAATACCAGAGTGAACTTAGCTCTAGCAACACCCAGGACATGGAGTTTAAGGCACTCCTAATTGTCATCCATGACACCATCTTAGCGGGGCTTAGCAGCAGAGAGATATTCAGCTCGTGACTCCTAGGGTTGCTGTCCACAAGTGGTACAGGGAGGAGGCAATAGACGATGTCAAGATCCAGGCAGGCAGATACAAGCCAAGGCAGATAATCTGAGGCAGAGGTCAAAGGCGGGTAGAAGACGAGCAGAATCTAAAATCAGGCCGAGGTCAAGCACTAGAAAACAAACAGAATGAATAGATGCACCCAGGAAACAGTGGAGTCCTATAATTAGGTGTTAACGAAAAGGACTGGCCGGCTTAAAAAGCAGAGATGGCTGGAACGCGACCATGTTGGAAGTGACACAAACACAGCCGCAATGGAATGACTTGATTGTGATGCAATAATGTGACTGTCATGCAAACACTGTACCACCGGAGGATGACTGTAATTCATATTCCTGACAGCTATTTCTTTCTACTCATCAGACTGAGCAAACTGGTAAGGATGTGGTAAATAATAATAAAGAGAAAATGTAAGGGGCCTAATAACACTGACTCTTTGACCTTCAAACCACCGCCATTTTCTTACCATCAATCTATTTATCTATTTAAAACTACTCATTGGATAATATACGGTATATTTGCATGTTCTGACATTTAGGCTCGTTACAAGATGCTCTGTTCCCAAATGGTAATAATGTGCTATGGTCCTGTACAAAACATTATGTCATCACCTGCTCACATCAAAATGAGTATATTGATTTGTCAATACTCTTGTTACTCAACCAGCCCAAGCAACGTAGTCAGAGGGGTAACAAGCCAGTCACCTTACTACTGCAACTACCAAAAATGCAATTGTTAACATATTGATGAACCTTCCCCCATTGAAACAAATGCATGCTGGGGATTTCTAGTTGCCAGCCACCTGGAATGAAATTAGCCTAATGGGATCATGGTAAAAATTGTCTGGAAACTCATACATTGTGATGTCTCTTAGGTTATTGAATCTCATCATCCCAGACAATAAATAAACAGCTGAAAGTATAGTTACTCTCCTAGCTTCCTGAAAAACATCTCAAGGGCCTTTAAACTACATATAGAACACACGCCCGGGAAAGTGTCCTCAAAGCAACATATTCTTCAAACCCTTTTTATTTTTGGAAATAAGTGGTTTGATGTAGAACTTTTGAGTGTTTGTAGCTCTCTGATTCTAAGGTTGGAATTTAGAAGATTTATTGGAAACATGTTCATTGTAAAACATACTCTATGAGACAAGTTTAACTTCTTCTTTCTAGCCTGATATAGTAGAGTAAATGTGGCTAAGCTGCTGGGACTGGCTATATAGATTTGCACCTTTTTATTAATATACGAAGGATCTGCCATTCTGTGCCTCTTTTTTTGAGGTCAAAAGAAAATATCTTCCACAGACTTTAATAAAACCGAACTCCGGCGGCCAAATTATCATATCAAATAACAACATGCTGGCTGGAAATTTACAAGCAATAACTTTTGAATGAGGCATTGCTCAGACATGTACTATTGACATACAGTGGTACTCAACCCTGAATAAAATATATGCTTTTAACTATATTGTATATTAAATAATATATTTATTTTATTGTTTTGGAGCTATAACATGAAAAAAAATCACCTCTTCTTGTGAGCAGTAGAAATAGATTTATTAAAGTTCACTAGCCCATATTTCTCCATACAAAAACACATCATGGGTTAAAGATGAACTAAAGTCCCCTAATACATTAAGGGGAGGAATTCACCGAAGTGCGAAGTGAGGTGCGGATCATTCGCCTCACTTCGCACTGATTGTTATGCGCTCGCTGCTGTACTGAACACGGACATCAGCGAGCGCTTTAAAGGGATTCCAGTCTTGGCGAGGCGACTTGAGTGTAATCGACTTGAGTGTTGTCGCCGAGAGTGGAATCCCTTTAAAGCGTTCGCTGATGTCCGCATGCAGGACATCAGCGAGTGCATAACAGCATGTGCGAAGTGAGCCGAAAGATCCGCACCTCACTTCACACTTTGGTGAATTCCCTCCTAAATTTGTTCATTTAGCCTATGTGCCAGCAACACAATAAACCCATATGCCTTCCCTTCCAAGCCACCAACTGGATTATTTGTGATTCTTTTACATGCATAAGTACATGGCAGTTTTTGTAGCATTTCAGCTGTGCCCCCGCTTCGAAAATTGTTGTCTTTGGCACTGACTTCTTATAGAGCATGAGAGAAAACCAGCACTGAATGTATAGCTCATTGACATTTACAGTTTAAAGTGCCCTGTGACATCATTCTACAGCTAGAATGTGCCAGTGTTCATTAGCATATTAACAATGATTCAGTATGGGGGTACCTATAAGATAGAGTTACAGTCCAAAGGTACTGATTTGCTGCATCATAATAAAGTGGTTTAGGCTGGCAGTCCCTGTATTTTCAGCATATGATTAGGGTACATTAATTATTCTTTAAGACTTATCCCATTTATCTTCTGGTTTACTATTAAGTTGTATGTGCTTCTGCATAAGAGATTTTAAGGGGGGCATTGCCATAACGTCACTACCGCATCACGTGATGACACAGTGGGATGCTGGGTGCTGCAATATTGAGGATGGCATTTTCCATCCTTTAAACAGATAGGGCAGGACCGAGTGGCACATCTGAAGGCTAGATAGACCATGGCGGGGGTGCATTTATGACCATGCTAAGTTGTAAACTAAGTTGAATTTTCTGTTTTATGAGGGTGGGCAAGTCGTTGATCTCAGCACAGAATAAACATTTATATCCACTTTCTTGTGCTGAGTAATGTGTATAGAAGCTATTTAAATCCCAAGACAAGCAATGCAATACTTGTTATTTTATAATAGAAAACAAATATTATTTTAATATATTGCAATTCAACCATATTAATTTCCCTGTGACTCATAGAGTCAAGTGAGAAGAAACATTTTTATTTTTATAAATGTTGTTCCTAGGGCTGTTTCTGCTAATGTCTCACATTACAAAGAGATTACTCATGTAGAAGTTATTCCATCTCAAATATCTTTTTTATTTTCTTACTACAACAAGTATAACATTAGTGGGTGCTGTTTCAGTCTACAGAAAAAATTTCAGATTGACTAAAGCGGTGAAAATGTCATTGTAACTCGCAACATTATCAAAATCTGCAATAACTTTTTTCCAGAACAATTTCCAAAATTTCCTACACTTTAATAAAAAAAAAAAACCTAACAGCATTTTTTTTATTTTTTAAAAGGAGGGGTGAAACTTCACCTTTATCCAGATTACTGTAAAATAGAAAGGTTCCGCAGAACAGCTAAGTTGTTATCATGTTAGATGATCTATAAAAGGGGTTACAATCCATTGCCTTGGAGTGGTGTGAACAAACCAACATCATAACATGCGTGTTTATAGAAAAATGCTTAAGCACCCAAGCAGAAAGGGCTTAGCACAGATCAGACCTCTTTTCCACCTTTATTCTTTACTGTTCACATTGAAATGCAAATATCAGTTCAGGGTTTCCACTGCAGTGCCACTCACAAATTGAAAAGCAGTTTTTATCTATGCAAATGTAAGCATGGTAATTGAAGTTAATCAATCAATGCTAGCTTTCACTAAAACCTTGAACATGATTGAATAACGTAATTATCATTCAGCAGAAAATGATGAAGTTGTAGACAGCATGAACCTTATTAAAGGAGGATTTTGAGTCACAATGGCTTAATTTAGCAAACAGCCCAGAGTTAGCCCAACCAACACAGTACCAGTGGTTCTCTAAATTTCTATTTTGTTTTTTTTTTTTAAATGCATCGTTTGAAATGTTTTTAGGTCAGGATTAGTGAACATACTGTTCCACTTAAAAACAAAGGTAATCTGCAAATCAACATCCAGATAGATCAGTGGGCATAGCTAAACAATCCCCATTCTGAAAATAAACCAGACCAACTATTAGAACGCTTAAAGGGCAAGCAAAGGAAAAAATTCCCACTTGGCTTGGAATGAACATTTTACAAATACAGCACTTGTAAAAATATCATCTTTGCAATTGGTTCATGAGTTTCCTTGCTTTCTATCTGTTTTCCTTTAATGAAGCCATGTTGTATGCTTTTTTTTTTAAACAAACCCCACCCAATCCTATTGTTTGTTTTATGGAAGTTTAGGTAACACATACTCAGTTCCCAAAAAAAACACATTTAAATGTAAATTATCATAACTTCTAGATAACATTTAGATTTCTGTAAACATAGACTGAATACCAAAGTAACTGTAAAGGCATTAGAAGTATTTGCAGTTTTTGGTGTTACTGTTATTTTAATAACAATACAATACATTTGACAAGAGGTTACACTGTATTAATCCCATGCTCTCAAATACATCCCTTTCGCTAACCAACTTACTTCACTTACGTTACAGGGAATCTTTCAGCAGTTTGTACATTTTCATTGACGGAAAATCAGTTTATGTTGTGTATTTCACTTGCTGAAAACAGTAGATCTGATAACTTTTAGCTAGTTTAAATAATAAGTACCTTCCCTTGCTCTGCATATACGAATAGTAACAGTCCAGCTGCACTTTACGGTAGTGCAGTATTTGAACCTCAGTTCAGTTCCTGTGTACTTCCTAATGTTGCTGGCTCACACAGGCCTTGTTCGCATGGTTCAATTACTCAGTTGTTATTAAAACAGTAATTGTAATATTACCAGAGATATTTTTCATAAACAGCATTGTTTCATTTAAAGAGACAATGTAAACCAGTGCCAAATATTAATACATTTAAAATGACTCATTAGAAACAAGAGATTTGTCTTTTTTAAATAAATAGTACAAATAATCCTATACTCTCCCTATATCACCTTACCCAACAATCTGACATAGAGATCACAGTAACACCTCTTCTTCCCTATAATTGCCCCCAATAGTCTGACCCATGAAACAATGGATTTTATGGACCTGGGAGATGGCCTGAGATAGACAGGGGGTAATTCACCAAAGAGTGAACTTACCCTCCGATCATTCACTTCAGTACACATAGCCTGTTATGCACTTGCTGCACACAGACATCAGAGAATGCTTTAAATGGATTCCAGTCTCGCTAGGCTTCTCGAGTAGAGCCTCGCAAGCTTCGCCGAGACTGGAATCCCTTTAAAGCATTTGCTGATGTCTGCGTGCAGGACATCAGCAAGCGCATAACAGGCTATGCGTACTGAAGCGAACGATCGGAGGGTAAGTTCATTCTTTGATGAATTACCCCCTGTCTTTATTAAAATCGTATATAGCGATATTGAATGATTTTTACCGATATCACAAGTTTATCAATATCGCAATATCAGTAATATCGATATCGCGATATCGAAATTCGAATGAAATGTTTAAACCATTGATTTCAATGGCAAAGATTCATGATATCGCTGTAAAATTCGATATGGCGATATTAATATCTTCAAAATTGTGATATCGCAATATTGATATTACCGATATCACGATATCGGTAAAGATTGTTCGATAATGCGATTTCAGTAATGCTTACGATTTTAATAAATTTCGTCCTAAGTGAAGTGATATAACTTTCCCATGATTCCTGTGGATCTGTTTAAAGAGGAAATGTTGGTATAACTGTATCTTTCTTAAATTGATAACAAAATAAAATGGACAGAATTGATTATAAGGAAGGACAATATTACCAATTTATCACATTTTGGTTACCCCTTATTGTCGCTGTATTAAAGTTCCTAACATTACAACCGGTCATTTTTACATCCCTTTCTCTATTTCTAGTTCATGGTGTTACCTGATCGCTATATTTTCTTTTTCATTTGAGTGAACAGTCGCTTTATGCCAAGCCAGAGCCCTGCCATCAACCCCCTACTTCTCCACTTTGTTCTGGGGAAGTCAAACTACTTTAGCTACATAGGCTAATGTAAAGAATAGAGGTGTATAAGTCCGCAACCATAGAAGGAGACTGGAGAGGAGACTGGAATACCTTTAAAGCGTGCGCTGATGTGCACATGTAGGAGAGAAGGCAGCGCGTAACAGTGTTTGCGAAGTGAATCGAAGCATCGCAAAGCGAGTTCCCACCTTGCTGAATTACCCCTTTAATTAATGTTATGCTATCACCATGGTTATGGAAGTGCAGTTTGTTTACTGTATGCTGTCCTTATGATAGCATGAAAAAGTACAAAAATATTTTATTGTTTCTGCTAATAAACCAGTTTTTTGCACTACCCAAACAACTAACACTTTATAATTTAACCTGTGTTTATTTCCCCACCCCAAACACAGTCTCAGTGGTAATTTATTCAACTGCTTTATGAAATGCTTAGACAAAGTTGGAGTGACTTACCAACACTCTCGTCAGATTATGAGTAACCAAAATCTTATTTTTCTTAAAGTAATGTAAGGAAGGAGCGCGTGGGAACAATGGTTTAAAAGGAGTGCATTTTATTTTCTGCCTGCTGACTTCATGGTTGTACAAAGATTCACAACTGTTCTTTCTGTGTTTGAGTAAGTTATAAATATAGTAGGTTTAATTGAACCATTTAATCAAAAATATATACAGGAGAGTAATAAGAACAGTGGGGGTTTAAAATCAAACAAAAATCACTGGCAGGGGACTTGTTTGTGGCTTTGCCTTTTCTAAATCAACATGGAGATGATTTGCAAAAGATTAAACATGACAAGACTTAGGGGGTATTAATAAACATAAAACCTTACAATTTTGGAGAAAAAAAGCAAAAAATGAAAAATTGCCAGTATTTTATTTATCAATATGGTACTTTCAGGACAGTTATTCTGGTCATGATGAGGTGAAATCCAACTATGTCCACATCACTTCCCTAACTGAGGATTGTAAGAGCCAAGAACCTTGTAGCAGACAATATTCTACACCAACCTGTTCCCTTCACCCAACCGCAGCATTTATTAATGTACAAACATACAACCCTATGCCAACAAGAGTGGCAAATTATCACATCCTAAAATAAGCAGCTTTGCTTCTGGAACTACCGTATATACTCGAGTATAAGTCAACTTCGTGTATAAGTCGAGGTCAGTTTTTGG
>WMED01026431.1:0-10813 GCA_019650415.1 Pipa parva
AATTGTATTAGTCATATATAGTAATCTTTAAGTAAAACAGATTGTTAAAAAAAATATATTTAAAAATTCACTTACGCAAAAAATATAGCTGGCAGCTTATTGTTTTCCTTCAGTTTCTCAACAAGTTTCTGGAAGTAGATATA
Source organism: Pipa parva (assembly GCA_019650415.1). Classification (NCBI taxonomy): domain Eukaryota; kingdom Metazoa; phylum Chordata; class Amphibia; order Anura; family Pipidae; genus Pipa; species Pipa parva. The sequence goes on from WMED01026431.1 coordinate 144, forward strand.
GTTCATGGTATCAACAGACTGAAGAGGCTGAAGGCAGTCAAGTACTTGTTGAGTCTACAAAAAATAACAGTATTTACATAAATATCTTTGCTGACACTCCCAAAAACCGCCATTTTTGGCGAAAATTTTGGATTATTTAAACTTGTTTGTCATATTTTAATTTATCTCCTGTTGAAGCTGCGAACGAGAAGCAGAGAAACGCATTGAGATTTTTTATTGCTGATTTTTATACAATGCTTGCTCACTTCATGTGTTTGTGAGTATATTTTAATTCTTTTCTTCATTAAATAATTTTATATGTGTTACGCTATGATGGTTTTCTTTCCCATTCCTTTGTAACATATGCTTGGCGCTATCAAGAGGTGCAATCTATTCCATAGAATTTTGGAAATCACTCTGTAAATCAGTGGAATTATATGTTGAGAGAGTCACTTCATGGATCTTTGTGGAATTGATTATAAGCGTGATTATCATTTGGATTTGGTGAGAGTTCTCATTATCAGAGTGTTGTAAACACGAACAGATCACTTGTGGGTGGATTTGCTGTTTTTTCTACATCATCACAAATATATTTCACATCATTTTTATTTATGAAAACCGTTTTTTCTGTGGTGGTCGTGTATTTCATCTATCACATTTGAAATTCAAAGGATAATGCTCTATGGTGCTTTTTGTTTGTGCGCATTTTCTTTCAGATTGATACTTCTATGTGAATATTCAAGGAGGGCTGTGAAATTCTCCTTTTTGTGAAAAGGCTGCATATTGTGGGACTTATTTTTCACTTATTTATATTATTGATTTTTGATTTAGTAGATTTTTTGCGCTGTATCATTTTTAGTACACACTTATTTGCATAAATATGCCTATATCATTTTTACTTAAAATGTTTGCTGTGGTTTTAAACCCATTAGTAAAATGGAATACAAAGTAAAAGTAGGTTTTACTGCGAGTTCTTGGAGTATTTATACCTGTGCTCACCACCTATAAAAATGAGATTGCAGCTGAAGAATGTACTATATTCACAGTGGCAATGTTACTTTTAATACTGCATTTGCAATTTTACAGAGTTTGTGAAAGTCTAGGTGTTATAGGAAGGAAGAAGTGCAGCACACATAGGAAATAGTATGCCACTATACTTTAGGTGTTGCTCAGAGGCTTTCAGATAACTCAGTATATTAGGCAGTATTCAGTAATACTAGTAAAAAAGCCAAAAGGTTATCAGATATATTACTTTGCACAGTGACCAACATCTAACTAAGTACACTGCACTTTACTAAGCATTACAAATAAGCTAAACACAAGTCTCCTTCAATGCTTTAACAGTAACATCCAGTTTTTATCCAGCCCACTACCACATTATATAGTCGTTAAACTGCAGGTGATACAGTGTGAAAGATTGCTGCAGCACCAACAGGAAACTAACCTGCCGCTGCAAAAAAATATGGGAGCTCTGGCCCTATGACATCCATGCAACAGGGCCAACCTGTGCTGGTTCTAGAGAACCCCTACCATGCCACAGAAGTGGTCCTGCCATAAAGCAAGGCAAGACACTGACTTTAGGTTGCAATGGTGGCAGTCCATTTCCCCAGTTCCCTCAACACAAATACTCCCCCACACACTGCATGTTTCCCCCAACAAAATATTATCTTCCTGTTTTATGCCTGTCCCTAACCCCTCCCTTATATTTCCCTATGTTCACCGCAAGTCATCTGCTACCAGACACTCCTGCCCTCCTGTGTTTATGGCATGTCAGGATAACTTGGGGTTTGCAGGGCACCACAGTGGATTTAGCACTGACCTTCCCAAGGTGCGGAGCCTAAGGGATCCCCAGTCTTCACCTTATCCCCCACAAGGAGGTATGGCCTTTTGAAGCAAGGGGAACCCCAGGTCACGGCCCCTGGGGGAGCTACCCACTGGCAGTGGTGAAGTGGTGACAGAGGAGTAGGAGGGAACTACTGAGACCAGGATCACCAAAGCCAAGTACAAAGAGACCAAAACTGGAGACAGGATACCAACAGGTAAACCAGAATCACATGGAGTAGCAGGACCTATAATCATTGTGAAAGAGTGTCTGATAAACTAGTAAAAACAGCGCAATATTAAAGTAAAACTTAAATAGTATATAAGTGGTAAAACACAAAAATTATTTGCAAATGTAAAAAGTCAATTTTTGTTGCAAGCTTCTTCAAAAGACGATATCCATCAATACAATCCAACAGCTTGTAGCAGTGAGCTACCTAGGAAATAAGGTACCTTCAATGGTTCCCTGATGAAGGTGTACGAGTGAGGTGGCGAAACGCGTAAGATTTAAACCATCCTGTTTAGTTGTTGAATTTTAAAAAAGCGATTTTAAAGAAACACTCTTGTGAGTATTATTTTAAATCTCTATAATAAATGTTTATAAACAGTCTTACACTATGAGCACTTTCTTTCATTATTGATCAGTTGTGGACAAATGGAGCGGTGTTTTTGGGGATTTGAATTCAAGTAGCTGCCTGCATCTGTTGATTGTTTGCAACAACATTCGTGAAGCAAGATACAATTGAATTCATTCACCAGTTATTACTTAAAGCTGTTTTACCTATGGTGCTCTGGTAAGCACATATATTGAATGTGTTTGGATACAACACTTCATACATCACGAAAGGGTGTTATTACATTTTTTTCATCTAAGGCACATTGCACATTAGCACTTTTATTTTTTATTTTGTGCAAAAAAATTTTTTGGGACGTTTGGGATCTTTTAGTTTTTATAGCTCGTCATCTTTTAATGCACTAGATAGTGCTTTTTTGTCTTGCGCTTCTTTCCTAGGTAGGACCTATAATCAGGCAATGAGACAGCCAACCTACAGAGTATACAGTATATAGACAGTGCCTAATTGGGATTGGATGGCAACAAGCTACCAGATGGGAGCAAACAAGTCTTATAATACAAAGCACCTGTGCAAGGCAGGAAAACAGGAGCGAGCAGGACTGGAATCAGGTACTAATAACTAGTAAGGGATGAAAACCTCAGGTGGCTCTGTTGCACAGAAGAAAGATCGTTACCTGCGAACAGAACATCCAGGGCTCGAATCCCGGGACCAGATAACCGCTGTGTTAGATGGCATCAGCATGATCACAGGGGAACAACCAGATAATCTTTTTCCCAGTCTAGAAGGGTTGGTGTGCATGTCATTTCAGTAGTTGAAAAATCACTTCAACCTTACTCTCTTTCAGTTTCATATGTTTCCTGTAAGGTTGAGTCTGCAGAATATAGGGTGGAGAAGAAGGTTGCAGCACGGAACCACAGTGAACATGGTGCAAGATAATCCTAGGGCATGGAGTCTAAGAAGCCCCCTTGTCTTCACCATTGACCCCCTGCAAGGGGGTATGGACTTTGTTGCAAGGAGTTCCCAGGTCATGGCCACTAGGAGAGCTGTCCACTGGTGGAAAGGGTTGAAAGAGACATCCAGGTACAGAGCAGTGGATTGAGGCAGGTGGCAAGTAGAGTAGTCAGAATTTGTAGCACAGGTCAAAGCAGGCAGCAGTCAAGGAGAGCCCAGAAAACAGGCAGAGGTCAAAAACAGAGCAACAGAAACTAAGATTACTATCAGAACCTAGAACAAGCAAAAATGGTTCTATAATCAGGCTCAGGCAAACAGAACTGAACACTTTATGAAGGCACAATAGACGGAATGCAACTGCAACAGAAATTACGCAAATAGCAACAGGACTGAAGCAAACACAGAGGAATTACGCGACCGCAACGGAACCTCGGAGGCATTTTGTGTCCACAAAGAAACCATGCCAGAGATGTGCAACCATGACAAAAACATGTGACCAGAAGAGCAAGGTGAGTCATATTTCTGACAGTACCCCCCTCCTCAGGGGTGTCCTCGGAGGCCCCTTTAGCTTATCAGGGTATCAGGAGTGGAAAGCACGAACCAGCCTGAGAGCATGGACTTTGGAGACATTGACCCAAGAGTGTTCTTCAGGTCCATACCCCTTCCAGTGAACCAGGTATTGAAGTTTTCCATGTGGAATGCATGAATCCAGAATTTTCCTGATCTAAAACTCCTCTTGACCGTCCACCAAAACTGGACCATGAGAGGAAGTGCTGGAAGACTAATGATTAGACACTGTAGGATTTAAGAGGGAAACATGAAAGGATTTGGGGATACAAAGATTCTTGGGTAAGGAGAGCTTCACAGCAACCAGATTAATTACACTTTGGATGGGGAAAGGACCAATAAATTTGGGATCCAATTTGCCAGAGGGAAGATGAAGATGAATATTTCTTGTGGATAGCCATTCCTTATCTCCAACCTTGTAAAGAGGAGCTGGACGTCTTCTGCGATCTGAAGAGTTCTTATGGGAGACACTGGCATTATTCAGATTTTGTTGGGCCACCTGCCATATAGAAGAGAATGATTGTAACTCAGCATCCACCGCAGGAACCGTAGATGGTAGGACAGGAAAAGCCCTAAGGTTGTGTCTGTAGACACAAAAGAACGGAGACATACGAGAAGAAGAGTTAACTGCATTATTGTGAGCAAACTCTGAACAAGGGAGAAAATACACCCAATTGTCTTGGGACTAAGAAATAAAACAACAGAGAAATTGATTCAGTACCTGGTTAGTTCTCTCAGAGCTTTCATTTAATCGAGGATGATAGGAGGAATAAAAGTGAAAATCAGCCTGTAGAGCTTGGTTAAAGGCTCTCCAGAAATGGGAAACAAATTGAGAACCTCTGTCTGACACGATCTCCATGGGAATTCCATGGAGATGAAAGATGTGTACAGTAAAGAGTTGAGCAAGTTCTTTTGCCAAAGAAAGTTTCCGGAACAAAATGAAATGAGACACCTTGCCTAAGCAATCTGTAACTACCCAGTTGCAAGTATGTCCTTTAGAAGGAGGCAGTTCCACAATGAAATCCATTGCTATGTGAGTCCAGAGACTTGTATAGGAAAAGGACATAAAAGAACACTAGGAGCTGTGCGTTGAGACCTGGACTGCGCACAAAGAGAACAAGCAGCTACAAAATCTTTGACGCTGTGTGACATATCTGGCCACCAAACATAACTGGAGAGTAGGCCCAAGGTCTTTGGTCACACCAGGATGACCTTCTTTGGAGTAGTAGAAGAAATGAAGAATACCAGTACGGAGGTCAGAAAGTATGAAGAGTAGACTAGGAGGAATGTCTGCTGGGGAAGAAAGCTTTCTTATTTTTGCTACCCGAAATATAAGTGCTAATGAAGTTAAAATGAGAGAAAAAAGTGTTCATCTGGCTTGATGTGGGTTTAGCTTTATTTATTTGTAGTCCTTTTGATGGACATTTCTGTTTTTAAATGATTTTAATCTCTTTTTCTCCTTCACTGCATTATATATATATATATATATATATATATATATACTGTATATATGATGCTCTAGATTTTATGGTCAGTTATGATCACAGAGGGATGAACAGCACCTTCCAAATAGTGTCGCCACTCAGACATTGCAAATGTTACAGCCAGAAATTCACAGTTGCCCACATCATAATTTCTTTCAGCAGAAGAAAAACGATGAGAGAAGTAATCACACAGATGAAGTTTCCCAGACTGAGGATCTTCTTCAGATAAAACTGCACAAACCAAAAGGCATTACCAGATATTCGTTGTCATGTAGTCGTCTTCATGGGTATTAAAGGCAGTCTTCCACTCATCCCCAACAGATACGAATTAGGTTGCAGGCTACTCTGAGATTGAGGAGGGAATTCAGCATTCAGCGAAGTGAGCTCCAAAGCCTTCGGCTCACTGGTATTATGATATTATGCGCTCGCTGATGTTCTGCACGCGGACATCAGCGAGTGCATTAAAGGAATTCCCGTCTCGGCGAGGCAACTCTTTTGGTCTTGCCGAGACGGGAATCCCTGTAATGCGTTCGCTGATGTCTGCATGCGGACATCAGCGAGCGCATTATACCATTTGCGAAGTGAGCCGAAGGCTTCGGAGCTCACTTTGCTGATTGGTGAATTCCCCCCTGAGTTTAGAAAAAGATGGATGCTTCCTTTAAAACTCAAATCATTTGTAAATCAATGGTAAGGGATAGGTGTTCTTATCAGTAACCTTGTTTAACCCCTAAAATCAATGCAGGGTTTAAGACCACCATCTTTCCTCTCCACAAAAAAAACCCTGCTCCAGTGGGGGAAGTATAAGGTCAGATGAACCCTTTTTTGCAGATTTTCTTGATTATAATTATGCATGGCTTCAGTCTCCGGGACAGATGACAGATAGACCCTTTCCCGCAATGGAAGTGTACCTGGAAGTAGCCCTACTGGGCAGTCGTAAGGTGTATGAGGAAGCAGGGTATCATCCCCCTTCTTACAGAAGACATCCTGGAAATCATGATACTCGGAAGGTAAGGAGGACAGGAAATCAAAGAGAGTGAAATCTCAGCCAGGGGTTAACTCAGAGGCATTAGTGTAACACTTTCCTTGGCAATTAGAACATTCAATGAGTCGATTATGGAGCCAGTCTATTACAGTATCATGTAACCTTAGCCAAAGAATGCCTAATACAATGGGAATGGAAGGGATCCTAATCAGCAAAAAGGATATTGTTTCTGAAGGCGAGTTCCCCAGAACAAATTTCCGAGATCTGGTAGAGGAGGAAACAATTCCCTCGGACAAGGGTTTTCCGTCAAGAGCCATTACTCGTAGTGGAAGAGAGTGGCATTGGTAGGGAAGAAATTTTTCTCTCACATATAATTTCCATAAAATGACTGGCTGCTTCCGAAGCAATGAATGACCAGGAACTGATAGAGGAAACAGATGTGCAGATGATCACAGAAAAAGATGTAGGTGTAAACTTTGAGAGGGTAATGGTTCAGATTAGCCTAAGCATTTAACCCTCGATTGTACTAGGCCCAGGAGTTTCACTGGGCAATTACAGACAAAATAGCCCTTTCCACCCCAATATAGACAGAGGCCATCCGTGCGACGATGGAAACATTCTTAATCAGAGAAACAAGCAGCATCAATTTGCATGGGTTCCTGTGACATCTGAATTGGAAGGAGTTACAATAAGAGAGCCGAGAGAATGTAGAGGAGAAACCTTCTTCCTCTTCTCAGCTTGTCTCTCCCTTAGGTGATTATCCACTTTAATAATTAGGGAGATCAAGTCTTCCAAAGCAATAGGAAGATCTTGAGCTACCAGATCATCTTTCAATGGGTCAGAAAGTGACCACCAAAGACTCATTGTTCCAGCCAGTCTCAGCTGCCAAGATGCGGAATTCAATAGTATAAGCTGCCGTGGATTGTTGAGCCTGCTTGATTTGCATCAGACGAGAAGAGGTGGCAGTGGTCCGTCCAGATACATCAAACACACACCGAGGTGCTGAAATAAAGGTAGAAGAGTCACCAACCACAGAATCATTACTCTCCCATAAGGGAGAAGCCCAAGATAGAGCATCATCTGCCAACAGAGGAATAATGAAGCCCACTTTAGCTCTTTCGGAAGAAAAGTGCAAGGAAAGAATCTCAAATTGAATTAGGCATTGATTGATAAAGCCCCTGAAGGAGCTGGGATCACCAGAAAACCTTGGAGGAGGAGGAATCCAAAGGTCTTTGCTGACAGGTGGAGAAGCAGGTGCAGAGGAACTAACTGGAACCAGCAGAGGATGTCCTGACTGTAAACAAGAAGAAACAGAGTCCAAAACTTGAGCCATCCTACTTTGGTAGGATTCATATGTCCATACATCTAGCTAATGCCAACTACATCTCTTCCATCGAGGTAGTTACTGCAGCATCAGGGTACTAAATGGCCCGATTATACTGTAAGATTGAGCCTGCAGAATATAGAGTTGCAGCATGGAACCACAGTGGATCCTAATCCTAGGGCACAGAGTCTAAGAAGCCCCCTTGTTTTTACCTTTGACCCCCACAAGGGGGTATTGGCTTTACTACAAGGAGCTCCCAGTTCGTGCCCCTGAGGGTAGCTGTACATTAGTAGAAAGGATCAAGAGAGACATTATTCAGGTACAGAGCAGGCAGCAAGCAGAGTAGTCAGAATCTGTAGCAGCAGTCAAGGCAGGAAGCAGTCAAGGAGAGTCCAGAAACCAGGCCGAGCTCAAACACAGAGCAACAGAAACTAAGATCAGGCTCACACTCTAGAACAAGTGAAAATGGTTCTATAATCAGGTGCAGGCAAGCAGAATTGAACACCTTATAAAGCTGCAAAGGCAACCGCAATGGAACTGATGCAAAAGTGGGAGAATTACATGGAACCACACCAGAGATGCACGACTGTGACGCAACCGCCACAACACCAGTAGCCAGGTGAGTTATATTCTTGTAATTTCCAGCCAATTACTTACACTTCAAAATCTAAGGCCAGAGCAACTGTGAGGAGTACAGGGGAAGGACCTTGCTCTACAAGAATAGCCCCTGGGGCCTTATGCTAAAGGTGCAGCATGCTCAAAGCATAAATATATTTAACTATAGGGTTACACAAGATAACTTGAATTATCATCTTATCATTATTCCTTCTCATTAATCCCCTTAGATCTACCATGTCCAATATAGTTAGGACTAAGGAATCATAAACTACCCCCTTTCATGCACATTTACAACTCCAAAAGCTCCCGTGGCCTCTAATGTTAAATAAAATTTAGGCCACCTTGAAAAGTGAGAAAGCTAAGGACTTTAAAATGTGCCCCTTGAATTTTCAAACTACTTTAAAATCTCACAAGAAGCTTAATTAATTCAACAAAAATCTTTAAAAAAAAACACATTATCAGTATTTTTGGAGCATGCTAGCTGTTCAAATCAGGTTTACCATTGTAGAGTTATTAAAATAAGTTTATAATGAAGCCACAGTTAAATCTTTAAAAGAGAACTAAAGTGAAAAAAACAAACAGTTAAAATACTTACCTTATTGTGAGCTGGTTGATTATAGTCACAGCATGAGCTGTGCTGTAATTAGACAGCTTGTGATGATTCCCCCGATGCTACTCACAGCGCTGGATGACTGGCAACCAGCGCTGCAGCTCCTCCCACCCTGTAACACCACGGGTGTTACAGGGCTTAAACATCATCACGTTCATTGCAGGGACTAATGAGAATGTTCCCCTCAATGTGCGTGATGATGGAAGAGGCCAGTGAAGCAAGAAGAAGGAGCTGCGTGCTGGCTTCTCAGTTAGCCAGTGCACTGTGCAGGAAGCGCCGTGGGAAGCATCGGGAGCCGGCTAATTACAGCACTGCTCATGCTGTGACTGTAATCAACCGGCTCCGTATAAGATAAGTATTTTAACTATTGTTTTTTTTTTCACATTAGGTCTCCTTTAATAGAGAATGCCTACCAGCAACTACATTTTAGGAACAATATTTATACTCTCCAAGCTCCTATGTTGAGATTCTAATAACTGTAGTTCTAAAACAGTTGAAAAGACTGGTTTAGATATTACAAATTTCAAATGATTTTATTATGACATTCAATAGAATTACCTTTTTCTGGTGACCTTCTGTTATCCAGTTCATTAATTCATTCTTGAGTTCATCCGCATATAATATTGCATCATTTTTTGTAATTGTTAGTTTGTCCTTAAAATGTATGTATTTCTCGGGATCCAGTTCCTGTAAAATTACAGACTTCATTACATAGAGTGAATTTAGTAATACAATTGCAACTTATGATTAAAATGTATTAACCCCTTTTTGTTACATCAAAGAAAATTATTTTGTTTTTATGAATATACATATAATGTCTGTTATTTATTTTCTTGCATGTCTGCAAAGAGTTTCCTGCTAATAACAGTGCAATATCCCCCAAAAACAACAGGTTGCAATCTTCCTCACTTGCTGCTTCCTCTTGAAATTCAGTGAACATAACAAATGCAACAGCAATATTACATTAGAATCCTGCTTCTGTGCTGTCTCTGCTTGCCAAATTTCAATGTTGATCCAGAGGAAGGCAAAAAATCCATGACGAAAATAATTTTGTTCCTCCTTAAGCATCCAGGCTTTCTATAAGACCTAGGCCCTCATTCACCATAGTGCGAAGTGAGCCGCGAAGCGTTCGGCTCACTTCGCATATGGTATTATGCGCATGCTGATGTCCTGCACGCGGACATCAGTGAGCACATTAAAGGGATTCGCCTCCCGGCGAAGAGACTCGAGTGCTCTCGCCGGGTGGGGGAATCCCTTTAATGCACATGCTGATGTCCGTGCACAGGACATCAGCATGTGCATAACACCAAGTGCGAAGTGAGCCAAACGCTTCGCGGCTTACTTTGCACTATGGTGAATGAGGGCCTTGCAAGACTTCTTAATCACTGAATATTAGGCATTCAGCACCACCAGGAATTTATTATAGTTTATCACATTTAAAACACAGGAAATTGATCTTTTCTTAAACAATACCTATCTTTCAAGCTATCACCGAAAGAGACTGATTTCTGAAGGTTAAAGAATTGTTCCAAGACTCTTAATATTGTCCTTATTGCATCCTTTGCTCCTTTTTCTTTATAATTTTCTTTCTTCTTTACACAAGTATTCTTTGCCTGCAAAGCTGACTGAAATGTAACACCTTTTTTGAACACCTTCCCTTGAAGAACAAAATGCATCACTTTATCTACTGTATTTCTACTCTTTTCCCTTACACTACTCTTCTACAGATGTAGGGGGGATTTCAGGAACCTCCGAAGTG
>WMED01026433.1:0-10813 GCA_019650415.1 Pipa parva
TCGAGAGAGTTGTATGGAGGCGCTTGCCTTTGTTAGTTCTGCCTTCGGATGCGCTTGGCTGTGTTAGCGCTGCCGTCAGAGCAGCCTGGCTGGCTGTGTTGGTTAATGCTGCCGTTGGAGCAGCCTAGCTGGCTGTGTTGGTTAGTGCTGCCGTCGGAGCAGCCTGGCTGGCTGTATTAGCTCCAAAGGCAGCACTAACTATAACAGCAAGCCACGCTTCTCCAAAATTAATCAGAAATGTGTACCGGCAAATATTTTTTTTTACAAAAAAAGCACTGGGTGTACCTGATTTGCTTGGTAAAACAATGTGCAACATGATGCATAGTGAAGCGCTACCCTTCACCAGAGACTCTGCCTATACCCTTACCTGTTCCACCAGCAACTAGCACTTCCTATTTTTGTGGAGGTTTTTAACACAACATATTGATGCCTGCAGATCATTGCTCATGTCTCAGTAAACTTTGGTTATCTGAGACACCTCTCCTTAACAATGTGTGCAGTGCTTATTGCACTAAAATTATGATCCCCAAATCTTGTATTGTTTTTACACAGCACTGAAGTATTTTTTGTGGTCAGATATGACCGTTTCATTAATGGGTCTGTCTTTACTGATAAAATCAATAGTTTGTTTACCTTATGTCTTTTTTGTTTTTACAAAAACAGTTTGTATCTCAGTCATAAAGTGAGATGAACTGCTGTTTTTGGAAAGATATCTAGTAAATCAAAACACATAGTTCTGTGACTTTCAGAATTAATGTAAATGTTTTTTTTCTTTTTTTTTTCAATGTTAGTCTACATCACTAAACATTGTATACATCATTTTATGGCAGAAAAGTCTAGTCTAGTAATCCTTAGCAATTGATGAGAAATTGGCTTTCATAACAAGTTTCCCTATACCAGTGAATGCTAAAAATGTATTGGTTACTAGGAGTCATTAGACCTCTGAAAAGATTTCCCTTGTTGATGAATTATCAAAAACTACAAAATTTTTCAAAATGGGATAAAATTATGCATGTTTATGCCCCATTATGACATTAATACACCACCATTTGTTTGTTTTTAATTTGTATGCTGTTCTATAGGGTGATAGTAGCATTTACAAGTACACCAAGGTTTGGAGGAATTTCACTTTTTTTTGGCTTTTTAAATACCAAATCCTCTCTGGTGTTTTTAATTTTTGAAGGTTAAAATTTGAATTAAAGTTGTGGAAATTTTAAATGTTAATGTAGTTGTAGGTATATTTTATAAGGTTAAATAGCAATTACAAGATTACTGTGGGATGTCATTATCAATTATGTGCACAAAACATATTGTAAGTCACTGTTAAATGTAACTATTCTGTCACTGTTTCTGTCAGCAGTCACTTTTGCAAAAAATTTTGCAGCAGAAGTGACTAACTGTAATGCTTATAAACACTAATAATATTGCACACATTCAGTAAAGCCCGAAATGTTGTGTAGAAGTGTGAATTTGCGAGCTAAAGACAGTTTCAATAGACTGCTACTGGCGCAGTTGCATCTTTATAATGAGAATGTTGTCACAGTCGCGACTTATAAAATTGTCGCGGTGCAACTTTACAATGGGGAAATTGTTGCAGATTTGCCATGAGAATTCGACAGTGAATAACCCCATAAATCTACTTTGGAGAATGGGCCTGGTAATGTGCACCTTTTGCTTTAACTAAATGTATCTTAAAGGAGAACTAAAATAAACAACTGTTAAAATACTTAACTTATACAGAACTGATTGATTACAGCCACAGCATGAGCTGTGCTGTAATTTGCCAGCACCTGATGCTTCCTTCACAGCGCTGGCTGACTGCCAGCCAGTGTGAAGCTCCTCCCACCATGTTTCACCTCTGGTGAAACATGGCTTAAACATTATCACATTCATTGCGGGGTCCAATGAAAACGCTTCTTGCAATGAGTGATGTATGAGGCCGGGGAATGAAGAAGGAGCTGCACGCTGGCTTCAGTCAGCACGCTGTGGAGGAGCATTGGGAAAGCATTGGGTGCTGGCTAATTACAGCACATCTCATTCTGTGACTATAATCAATCAGCTTTGTATAAGGTAAGTATTTTAACAGTCCTTTTTTTTTTTTTTTTTTTTTTTTACTTTAGGTCTCCTTTAAGATGACATTTAATGTTAGAATTTTAGTAGCATGATGCTGTGGAGACTTTCCTTTTTTAGTTAACCAGTTTTTCATCCCTTGGATTTTAATCATTGACACAGCTGTCTGAGGTTAGGCATGCTCACTCGGGTTTTACAACCAGTGCTTTTAAAAGCTGTGTAATAAAAATTGACACACATAAAAGAAACCATCTCAGAAAGTGGATAGAAGTTAAGCTACCACCCCAGGTGTTTGCTTGAAAAGCTTATTTCAGATAATATACATGCAGCGGATTCCTGCAGATCAACATGTAGCAGATTCTGACATTTTTTTTCTTTTCTCTTATTGTTCCCCCCGCTGCAGACCAGGGTCATACTAGCTGTTTTTCATCTGAGCTGTTTTTAATTGGGCTCAATGCTAACTATGGTGCAAAACACAATAGTCTGTGTGGATTATCCCACAGGAAACAATGGAGGCTATTTTTCAAGCTCGGCTGAAAAACAGCTAGTGTGACCCTGGCCACAAAGTAAAAAAAGCGCCCACAGATGATACAATAGAATTCAATGGGCAGCGTTCAGATGCCACATGCAGTAAAAAAAAAAAAAGTGCAGTAAACATCACAGGGGTTATTCAGTAAAGACTGAATTGTTGCGTATGTATAATTTTATTTATAAAGAGCCACAAATTTACGCAGTGCTGTACAATTCATGTATAGGTGTGAATTCACCAGCTAAATACAGTCATACTAGACTACTATTGTCGCACTTGTGTCTTTAAGAATATTGTCGTAGTCGCGACATTACAATGGGGAAATTGTTGCAGCCGTGCATTTGCTATGGGAATCTGCAGTTTGAGAATTCAACAGTCGAATTTGCACCTTAGTGAATAACCTGCATAGTGTCTCACTGGCCTAAGAGCAGGCAAATTTGTGGAGAGAAATCAAGCAATTCTATATGAGCAGACTGAAGGACCTTGGTTTCAACTTTGATTAAAGAAGGTGATAAGCAGAACTATTTTTGCACTGAACTTTTCTTTGTAATGATTTACTCAACATTAATAATGTGTTTACACAGAGACCATTCCACTTTGAAGGAGTTTAAACAAAAAGATATGACCGCTATGCTTTCTGAATTAAAGCACATAAAGTCATACTGCAGAAAGTGAGGCATGGAAATACTTTAGACTTTGTAATCTTAAAGTTTACCTGTCACCTTAAAACTCCAATACAAATTTAGGTTTTACTTATAAAATAAACATTTTGTAAATATGTATTTACTAGAAAAAAATTTATCTTTTTATACAGCATTTCTCAGTCATCTTCCCTGTCAGTCCAAGGAAATAGAAAAATCAATATCTCCGGCACACCCAAATTAAAATTTAAAATCAGCGATGTTTATTAAATATGGTTAAAATTTCAGGAATCCATCAGTGTAAAAAAGAAATAAAACCAAATGGCAGGCTGCCTTGCTTTTCCTGAGCTGAGTAAGCGGGACTAAACAATTGACATAGCTCCTCCAATCAGATCCCTGCTAGATTGTGATTTAAGGTATCTGATTGGAGAAGCTATAATGTCAATCATCATTTATCCCTGTCCACCCGATGCAATGGAAAATAAAGGCAGGCTGACACGGAAGATGACAGAGAAATGCTGTATATAGGTACTTTTTTTTTTTTTTTTTTTAATATATATTTACAAAAACATTTATTTTATTAGTGCAATCTAAATTAGTATTAGTTTTGAGGTGACAGAGGCACTTAAAAATTCTCTCTTTCTGTTCTACCTAAGTAATAGGAAAGATCTCCGGCACTCCGAGGTAAGTAAAAGCAAAGTCTTTATTTGTAATACATTTAAAATAAAGGAAAATAAAAGCGAGGGTGGCACCATGATTAAGTGCTATAAGCACGAAACGCGTAGGTGCCACCCTCGCTTTTATTTTCCTTTATTTTAAATGTATTACTAATAAAGACTTTGCTTTTACTTACCTCGGAGTGCCGGAGATCTTTCCTATTGCTTGGAACACAGTCCTGTTTTTTTTCTCCTTGAGCACCTGATTTCCTTCCACTCTTTTGACTGAGGGGGATTGAGCAGCCTTTTCTGGATGTTTTTTGTTCTACCTAAGTAACCCTAGCAATCAAAAAGTAGATTGGCTCAGGCTTGGTTGGTTTTGTTTTCTTTTTGTTTGTTTTTTTTATTTCTTGTTTTTTAGCCAGTGGTTTCATCAAAAAGTAGATGACTGATTTATGATGAACAGGATGTAGTATTGAGTACTACACAATGAGTATTACTGCAATTAAAATAAGTTTACTACTGTATCAGTTTAACTAGATAAAACCAACAAATTTAAACTAAAACATGGCTTTTTATGTATCTTCTCAAAGGGATGCAAGCTAATTTTGTTCTGAATATTTGTTTCATATGGGGACCGTATATGAAATCTCAAAAGGCCTTGGCAGCTAATTTAAGCTTATATACAAATATATATTTTTTTTACAAGACTCTGTACAAGTTAGAAAATACTTTTGATTCAGGAGAGACTAAGTGGTAACTGACAACCAAAGCCATTTAGGAGAGCTCTGGAAAGGGTATTGGAGTAAAGAGCTACATCTGAGATGGAAAAATGTTCTTTTTAGAGAAACTGTATGGTTTAATAGGAGATTGCATGAGGATTTAGAAATAATTAAGATGTTAGATAACCCAATATGTCTCATTTAAAAAATAATTTTGTTCACCTGATTTAGCTAGCCTTTGTTATTACTTGTTTTTGTTCTGCTGTAATAATTTCTTTTCTTTTCTTTCTATGAGCACCTTTTAAGCAATCTTGGTTCATATATAAGGGGCACCAGACTATAAGGCGCACTTTCTATTTCTGAGAAATTCTCAGCATTTTAAGTGCGCCTTATAGTCCGAAAAATACAGTAGCTTCAAACCATGCCTCAAAAAGTTAGCTATTGAACTTTAAAATATTGTGCTTTTGAACATACTCCCTGAACATGTGTTATCTAAAGCACCATATAAAAAAAATGGTGCTGCACTTGCTGTTTTCAGCAAAACATACAGGAACCAGAAGAAGAGAGGACCACTGCAGCTGTCAAGATCAGAAGAGGTCAGGATCGTAGAAGAGAGCATGGGGCAGCGCTGGAGTCTAATAGTGTGATCGGTGAGTACCTCTACCCTCCCCCTACTTAATCACTCCTAGACAAAACAAGCTCATATCTTCTTTTCAGTGGAAAAATTTGTCTCCCTTTAGCCATCCTCAACTCTTATCTTCTTGCTAACCTTTGATGGTAATGATGATACTCCCAAGCTAGTAGCTTGGCTTTGCATGCCACACACCGATACTACCCTTTCTCGTCTTAAACCATTCTCTTTCTACCACTACGTCTGGAATTCTATAGGCTTTATCTTCACCAGGAACATCCCCTCTGCAGTTTTAAAACCAAACTAAAATCCTACCTTATGAAGCACTAGCACTGGTTTTTGTAAATCTTGTATTGTATCCCTAATTAAGCTTATTATTTATATATGTATAATATATATATATATATGTGTATATGTGTGTATGTATGTATGTATGTATGTATATATATATATATATATATATATATATATATATATATATATATATATATATATATATAGTATGTATTTATAGACCTTTGTTACCCTTGTATCCGTGTGTGTATAAGTTTTCTTCCCACTTGGATTGTAAGCTCTAGGGGACAGGGACCTCCATCCTCTTGTGTCAATCACAACCTGGCACTTAAAGTAATTTTATACTTGTAAGTTACTCACGTTTAATGTGCAATGCACTTTTCCCATGGCTGTCTTATATTTATATTACTGAATTGTACAGTGTTGCGTAAATTTGTGGCACCTTATAAATAAAACTATACATACATAGTAGCTATTAATCCATATTTTACTCTTATGAGCAACAAGACTAAAACATAATGACTCTGCAGGTTGGCTGTATTGCTGTGTGGAGGTTATTTACTAAGGTGCGAATTCGAATGTCGAATTCGCAAACAGCAGATTACCATAGAAAATCCGCTAAATTTTCCCGTTGTACAGTCGCGATAATTTTTTAACGTTAATATTGCAACAATTTTCCCATAATAAAGACGCGACTGTGACAGTAGCAGCCTATTGCGACTGTCTTTATCTGGCTAATTCACACCTATACACAACAATAAAGACTTTAGTGAATAACCCCCTGGATTGCAGGCTGCTTCTGTACTAGAAAACCTGTGGTTCTGGATGTGCAGTTGACCACAGGTACAAACATCACAGCCACCCTCAACTGTGTGACAAGGGGGAAATCCCATTTATTGCAGATAGTGAAACAATATTTGCTGATTTAATTAATTTATTAAGTAGAGGTTTATGCAAGTATATATGGAAAATGGCTATTATTTATTCATTCATTTACAGCATAACAGAGGTATATAATACCACTGCTGGCTGCCACACGTTCAATGGCTCTTGTTTGTTTGCATGGTCATTGATGCGTGTGGGCTGAGATACTGTCAGTACACCCACTCCCAAACAGGAGTTTACTGTGCATTACTGCTATTACTCATAAAAAAAAATATCAGAGACACCTTTTATATTTGCATTGCACATGTAACAATTTCCTGGTAAGGCTTGAAAAATTTATATACAATTCTATATTAAAAATACACAAAAAAAAAAACTGGATGAAATAGTATGAATAAGTACTATAACAGAGTAGCCTTAAAGGTGGTCAACCTCTATAATACATCATTGTAATAGACAAAACTACTTCTAATTCTCAAATTAGCTAATCCTTGCTGTCCTTGTGCTGATTGCAGGGGGAAACAGAAATTCTCATCTATGGTGCCTGCAATCAATATGCAGAACATGTAACAGGCTGCAGTCTTGCACAAACTGCAGAACAGCTATCGGCATCATGGGCCCCAGGAACCTGCCTCATCCTCCCCCACCCCCTCCCCTATTGCTGACATTTGTCTATCATGTTCCTACAATTGATATCTTTTATTCTAGGCCTGCTTAATTTTTTGCAAATGTCCTAATAAAGGATAAAGATTATTTAATCTAGTGATATCCCTCATGCCTTTGTTTGGTTGAGTGGTGGTGCCTGGAGATGACCATGGGTTGTGTATTTTTAATCTAAGATAAAGCTAGTAAGAGTCAAGATTAAACTGCCCATGCTCACCTGCTAACTACCAAGTCTGTTAACCAGCATTCTGTCTAAATCATGTGTTTATCCTTTGAGAAAACAGAATGCAGGAATCAGAACTGATCACTAATCAGAGCTCATTGCCCAAATGCAATTTGTGCCATTTTTGTGCACACTGTCTAAGTTAAAGGACACTGAACAGATGCTATTTTACTGACTCTCTCTGGCATAAGCAACAATTTCCTAAATAAAATAATGTGCAGAAAAAAGGGAAGTTTCTCCTTCTTTCAGTGCTCACAGTACAAAAGGTACAAGTCTTTTTCAGGAATATGAGAGAGAGGCCATTGTAGTGCCTATTTCATCAATACACATTTCTACTCTTGTTAAGAGTAACGGTTTTGTCATGTAGTAATACAAAGCTACTTTTGTTTAGGCCTTTTATGAAATATTCGTTGTCACTCTGGCTCACCCATTCCCCATTTACAATAAGGGAGAAATAATGCTTGTTTAACTTTGCTTCCTGTAACTCAATTCTAATGGCAACCCTCACAAATTTAGTTTAATCCAATTTCCTTTTTTGGCTTTGAGTATTTTTGATGCAGTTGTTGTTGTTGGACTAATGGAGTATATTAAGTGTGTGTTCATTACTTTGTGTTCAGTTGTTTGTGTTGAAGTCTGGTAAAGGTCATAGTTTAGGTCTAGGTTTTTCTTGAGACATTTTTTTTAAATAAAAAAAAAAGGTAATTATATCTTGGTATATGGTAACCTTAAATAGATGTAATTTTATGTGTCCTGTAATATTTATATGATATTGTCCCACATTATTCTACCTGCATCCCTATCTGAGTTTCTGATTTTTTTTTTTTTTCTCCTGCTACTCAGTCTGAAGTTTCTCATCTTCTCTCTTCCTCCCATATTGCATGCTTGCTTGCTTGATCCATGCCGCCTTCTTTAATTAAATGCTGTGATTCTGCCTTTGTGCAGGCCCTAATGCACCTGCTCAACTCTTCCCTGTCCTCTGGAACTTTTCTTCTTCATTTAAACAGGCCTGTATTAAACCCATCCTTAAATAAAGATTCACTGGTCTCTGCATGCCTTGCTAACGATCCTCCCCTTTCTCTCTCACTCCACTGCTAACACCCTAGTTCATGCTGTCATCCTACCCGCTTGGACTACTGCAGTGTTCTTCTATCTGGCTTTCCAGCTTCCCACCTCTCCACGCTTCAGTCTATTCTGAATTCTGCTGTCAGAATTCTTAGCCTCTCTCCCCAGTGGGGACTGCCTTTTTCCAAATCTCTCTCTGCTCCTTGGCTCCCTGTAAGCGAAGGAATCATTCACAATGTTCTCCTTTTGACATTTCAGGCACTTCACTCTGTTTCCCCTCCCTACATTTTCTCACTCGTGTGCCCGTGCATAAATTGATGTGGACTGTGCTCCTCCCAAAGCAATCGGCTTTGCGTGCCACACACCAATACTTCCCTTTCTTGTCTTAAACCCTTTTCTCTTTCTGCCCCATACATCTAGAATTCTATACCCCTTTATCTGCACCAGGAACATTTCCTTCTCCGTTTTAAAGCCAAATTTAAGTCCTTCCTTATGGAGCACCAGCACTGATTTTTATGTATATATTTTATTTTTTCCTTAGTTATTTATGCTTAATATATGTATTAATTGACAAGTGCTTCAGCACATTGTTACAGCTCTTATTACCCTTCTTTCTATCTGTTTATGTAAGTTTTCCTCCAATATAGACTGTAAGCTCAATGGGGCAGGGGGCTCCAACCTCTTGTGTTAACCATAACCTAGCACTTAAAGTATTGTATCCTTCTGATAGTATACTTGTATTATATAATGTACTTTTCCTGTGTCTGTATTATATTGTTATTGCTGAATTGTACAGCACTTCGTAAATTTGTGGCACTTTATAAATAAAATTATACATGCATACATACGTTAAAGAAGATGGAAAGTTGAAGGGTGATCATATACTTTTAAATGACCTGTAACACTAAAAAATTAGTGTTTGGATTTGAATGCATTTATGTAGTATATACTCATGTACAAGTCGAGAAATTTAGGTTAAAGTCATGTAAAATCGTATACTCGACTTGTACACGAGTAATTACAGTAACTTTGAGAGCGGGGGGGCGTGGCCTGCCAGCAGGAGTGAGACGCACCGGGCAGCCATGTTAAGAAGCAGGGGACCCATGCCGTCTCTTTTCATGGCAGTGCTGTAGTCCCCACACACATGCACAGGGTTTAACCAGGCTGATCGGAGGAGAGAGAGAGGGGGAGAGTGGCACACAGGAAGGCTGGAGCATGTGGGGAGCCTAATAATGAGCATTATTGTATACATGTTTTCTGTGTTCTGTACACTTTGTGCCATTTGCCTTGTAGGATACATCTGGTAAGGGGGAAGACCCGAAAGTGGGAGGAGCTATGACAGGACTCCTCCTTGGTATGATCGGTAAGGCTAAACTGTACAGAGCACTTGTACGATTGACATGTAGTTTGGTCTGGTAATTATGAGAACTCATTTTTTGTTCCTGTACCATGTACTGTATGGTTAATATGGGAGACGATGACACACGTAGGAGGAGTCGTGGCAGGACTCCTGGAGTACGGCAAACCCAGACTATTGTAATAGAGCGCATGTGCGGCTCTTACAACCCAATCAATTAGCAGTTAAACCTGTGGTTAAACAAACGAACTTACGTATACTGGAGAGATTGGCTGCAGTAAACTTTCCAGGTGAGGGTATCGCTGTCTTGATTATATATGTATACAAGTTCATTTTACCTATGGCATGACACACTATGATTAAGCGCGTAAGGTGCCACATTTTCTTTTATTATGTACCTGCTTTTAAGATTTAATTAAATAAAATTACTATTTTTTTTTTTATTACTGGAGTGCCGGAGATTTTGGAGATCGTGTGGGGAGCTTACCTCCTGTCCAGTTAGTATTAATCAGTGCCGGCAGAAGTGTAAGATCTTCCCCCGAACTGCTAGGAAATCTGGTGTTTGGATGGGCTAGTGCAGCGGTTCTCAACCTTTTCAGCCGGCGACCCCGGCCCTGACGTCACCACGCCGCGAAGGGTTCCTGCGGCACTTCCGGGAGTCGGAGGCAGTTCTCGACCCCCGTGGGACGGCCTCGCGACCCCGGCGGGGGTCGCGACCCACAGGTTGAGAACCGCTGGGCTAGTGGAACACTTACAGTGCTGGTGTTGCTTTCCTCTCCCTGCCACAGCTTCAGACAGCCACTGTTAAACCCAGGCCGCACCAAAATCAGGACTGGGTTTAACAGTGGCTATCTGAAGCTGTGGCAGGCAGAGGAGAGCAACGCCGGCACTGTAAGTGTTCCATTAGCCCCTCCAAACACCCGATTTACCTAGCTGATCCAAATCCCAAAATGCAAGAAACACTTAAATTTGGAGGTTTTCCTGCCATTGAAATAATGGGTGGTACACTTAGTTAAGCAGCACAGATGCCCAGGGCATCAGTGGTTCTTTGGAGGATCACACAAGCGCTGGCAGGGAGAG
>WMED01026434.1:0-10813 GCA_019650415.1 Pipa parva
TGTTTTCTTGTGGAAAACTTGATGCGGCCCAGCCTCACCCAGACTCTAGCTCCAACGGCCTCCGGGTAAATTGAGTTTGAGACCCCTGCCCTAGTGGATCTGTTAATGCCCATATTAACTGTACCACTGTTGATTTTTTTAAAAATCATATGTAGGGATGTATAGGCATAATAATGTTATTGTATAACCATTACTTGACAAAGGTATTATAAATATAATTCATTTTGTTTTGGAATTAGTGCTTATCGCTATCAAAGTTAATTTACTTGTTCCAACACAAATAGTATATTATGAACCTTGGTGATAATGGGTTTTTAGTATCTGTTTAACAGTGAATAATATTTAGCCCATATGATTGCTGAAAGGGTGGTAAGTCTTTTTACACTTTTAAACAGAGACATTAAGGAGGTTGGGGACTGAGTAAAGTGAGACTTTGACTGTTGATTGTCTACACCCTGATTCTCTACTCCTTATTGAATACCCAAATGGGGGAAGTGGCAAATTCACACCTTTTGGTGACAATTCAGACTTTAGTCAATAACCCCCTAAGTAGTGTCTTTGCAGCTAATAAACTACAATAAGTGCCAATTACCACTTCAGTAACAAAAAATTATAAACAGCACAGCTTTCTATGTGGTTGGCAATTATAATTTGATATGCATGGTGTCAGCATAGTTTTAAGTGATCTCTATTTACAATTATACGTTTTTGGATTTTGTGGACAATTAAGACGCATGCAGAAATATTTTTTTGCTTCTTTTGAGGAAACTGAATGATGTTATCTTTTATCTGCAACAAAAAGTTTTGTTTTTTTTTCCACTACTCAAGTGACTCCTTAGGTCACTGACAGCTAGAGCCAGTAGCTTGCACTGGTGGGGAAGAACTGTTAAGCAGTGAATAAATGAATTCCTTAGTGGTATTGTCAGCATCTGATAAAACAGGCCAAAACAGACCTTGCGCTTTCCTCTGCATACTTTTTCCTCAGATGCTTCTGACATTCGGTGTCCCATCTTACTGTTGGTCTCTTGTGTACATTTGTGCACTTCCGGCTACTTCTGCCCGTTACTGAACTCTCAGATCTGGGGTTCCGAATTTTACTACTGACAGCACTGACGGTAATCTTTAAAGGGGTTTAGCTATTCTATACTATTATCTTTTTAATCACATCCTACATTATATTTATGCTATGTACTGTTTGAAATATTTAAAGAAAACATTTTTTTCTGCATATTACAAGGTTCTGCCAATCAGTTTTTTGCTTTTTTTAATTGTTTTTAATATTTTTTGTCTTTGTCAGTTTGGCACTTTAATAAATTTTTTGTCATACAATAAAATTTATTCGTGTGTGCACCTTCATATGAGAGTTTCTTTTCTTTTCCTTGTTTTTGGTTTATCATTTTACTCTTAAGTGCTGCACCACTATTGTTCACATTATTTTCGGTTGTGCTCGTTATATTTCTTTCTTTGATTCATTTCTCTCGGTAAACTCATAAATAACCAGAGCGGTCTTTCCGAGTTTAATGACTTTCACCCTAAAACTTGAAAATGCCTCAAATGCATTTATAGTTACTATATATTAAAACATATATTTTACATTGTGGGTAAAAAGATATTTCACTATTTAACTTTAAAAATAGGGCTTTAGGGGCACAATTCCTGAATATGTATTCTGTAAAGCACCGTAGAAAACAATGGCACTGGGTGAGGTCTGCTTAACAACATGGCTGCTATCAGTAAAGACAAAAACAGACAAAGCCAAACAATTCATGAATTCAACTTCAAAGCTAACATTTTTTCAAGTACTGTATTTGAATAAGTACTATGCAAATCCATTGGGAATTTTTATTTTTTTTTGCTATTACTGGTCCTTTAACGTTAACTACAGCATTTTTAAAAATATGTATATTTTTATTTCATGTATTCTATATAGTGATGATCATAAGGATCTGGTGTGCCATTAGAAAAATAATCTCTTAATATCAAACGTTAATAGCCATTTTAAATACAGAACAAAAAAACATCCTCTTACAGACCAGCATAAACCTTCCCGAACTGATGATTAATGATTGGTAACAACTTGTTCTCACTACACTGACTGCAGTGTTAGACAGCCCATTTACTCAGGCAGGAAATTCAGTTTCAATTATCCTTTTCTGTTCGTGCCAGCAAACTTAAAATTAAGCAACACTTTGGAGAAAATAGGGGTATAATCTTCCATTACCCAACATGCTGCATGGCCCCTTTCACCTTTTAAAGTGATAAAGCATCACTATGAGAGGTTTGCTCAAAATTCACACTTTTAATTCTTTCAGTTGCTGTTGTGCGTATGATTGGTAAAATAGGCTCACTAGCTACCTCTGTGCTGGCGAAGAAAAATACAGAAGACGCTATCATTCTTTAACAATTAATGTGAAGAAATCGCCTTAAAGGGACACTACAGGTGCAATAACAAAATGCCTCTCTGTAGGTTAGCCCTAACTTAGAATAACCTAGATACAAAATACAGCCAGTATTTTAACTAACCTATTTCCAGAAATCAGTCTTTATTTGTCAATCAAATACATAGAATTTTGTAATTTTATTCCCTCCCCCTGCCTGTGCCCTGGTCACTTCTGAGCATGTTCAACAAAACTCCCCTCCCCCCCAACAATAATGAGGTGGATTACATATAATGAGGTGCCACATTCCTGTTGATGTGACCCAGTTACTTACAAAATGGCATCAGTGAATACAACAGCTTAGGAATCATAATGCAGTTCGGATTTCTATCCTACCCGTTTAATGAAAGGTAAAGTATAATATACATTATAGCAGTGGTTTAGTTCTCTGTTAAAGACACATCATACTGAGCAAATATGGAGTTTGTAAATCCTTAGAGAGCCTGTATGCTTTATCTTTTTTTCACAAGCTCATTAATATGTCTGAAAGATAATTTGTACAAACATTTGCCCTTATTAAAGTCTATCTAGAATTCTCAAGAATTTTTGTTGGCAATGGTGTATGGAATAAAGGAAAATAACACCAAAATATAAAAGTTCCCTTTGGATTAGCGTGTCATTATAGGAGTCCTAAAGCAAAAAAATAAAAAACAAGTGTTAAAATACTTACCTTATACTGAGCCAATTGATTACAGTCACAGCATGAGCTGACACCAGACGCTTCCTTCACAGCGCACTGGCTGACTGAGAAGCCAGCGTGCAGCTCCTGCCAGTTGTTTCACTGGGTTCAAACATCATCTCGCTCATTGCCCCCCGCAATGAACGTGATAATGTTTAAGCCATTTTTCACCCAAGGTGAAACAAGGTAGGAGGAGCTTCGCACTGGCCAGCGCCATGAAGGAAGCTGGCTAATTACAGGACAGCTCATGATCATGAGCTAATCGGCTCAGTATAAGGTAAGTATTTTAACAGTCTTTTTTTATTCTTTTGCTTTAGTTCTCCTTGAACTTAAACACAGTAAGTTGTAAAAATATTATCCTTGAAAATGAACTTTATTGGTTTGCTTGTTCTCATCTTTACCGATATCAGCCATGTTAGTAAACAGACCTCACCCATTTCCATTGTTTTCTATTATGCTTTTGATAATATAAAATTAGGAAGTGTGTCTGAAAGCCCAATTTTAAAAGCTAAATATCATACTTTATCGATGCAATTTAGAAATTTTGGAGGCACAGATTGAACGTATAGTTAACGGTAAAAGCAATAGGATTCCCTTGGGAGGAAGCAGCACAGGATTTTACTTTAAGAGAACACAATTGCACATAACACAAGAGCGCTGCTGAAGATTTGTTGTTGTTTCTTTTTTGGTAAAAGCAATAGAGCTATTTCAAATTGTTGGCGTTACTGTACTTTTAAAGGGAGTCTATAAATATTTGAAATTTACAAAACCATAGGAATATATTAGTCAAAATGTATAGGAAATCGAAAGGTTGGCATCATCCATAGATGGCATTATATAAATTGGTATTAAATAGAGAAGTCTCAGATCAATGGGTGATCTGGATGCTCAGTACAGGCACCTAAATGCACAAACATTGTGATGAATTATAGTCTTGAACCTGTGTACTCTTGTGTTTGTTCTTTCTACTTCAAACATGAGAGTCATCAATCAAAGTGGCAGACACGGGTAGGGTTAAAACTCTCAGCCTTACCTATAGAGGAAAACAAACACTGAAAACAAAAACGAAAAACAAAAACGAAAATTCCCTGTTTAGGAGATGCAGCTGAAGGCCACAAGTAATATCACCCTGCTTCCCTGGAAAACAGAAACAATGGCTGCTGTGCTAGATAGAATGTTGGAGGGAGGAGGGGGGTTGAGGGTTTTTACAAGGCTCACCAGTTACAAAACAAAAACATGTCCAGTCTGCCTGTACATCAACTTCCATCTGGAACAAAACAGGTACAGTGCGGTGGCTCAGTATTTAGCACTGCTGCCTTGCAGCACTGGATCCAGGGTTCAATTTCACCCTGGACTTCATCTGCACGGAGTTTGTATGTTCTCCCCGCAGTATGTTTCCACCCACAATCAAAATAAAAATCATGTGACTGAATAGAGAAGCTAGATTTTAAGCTCCACGGGGCAGTGAATGATGAATCTCTGTAAAGTGCTGCATAATATAGTAGTGCTATATAAAAAATGAGCAAATAAGAAAAAAAATACTGAGGGTCCTTGGTAAACGGACACAAGGAACGTAATGGAGGGGAATAGCAGTGTAACTGCTGCAAAAACGACAGTACAAAAAGAGAGTATGCGATCTCTCTTCTATCTCTTCATGTCTCTCTGCAAAGAAGAATGGACTTGAGATGAACATCTTCTCCTTTTATTAATTTAAATGTACAGTTATTAATAAACATTGCAAAAAAAATAAAACAAAACAAAAAAAAAAAACTATACTACAATACCTATTAGCCAGATCTACAAGTCCAGCGTCTCTGCAGATGAACTGTTCCTGTTCTTCTAAACGAGGTCCCATCAATCCCACAAAACAAAAGCATTTCATCTACCATGAACCGAAAGAGAATTTATACACCCACCAACCCCCCCTAGTGGCAGGGCTTCATTTAAATCTCATCATAAATATATATCCTTCTGCAGGCTGAATTTCCCTTATGCTTTCCCCACTCTGCAGGGCATGGTATTCCTTATTCAGCCCATGCAGAATGTTCCATTCCCCCTAATGTCTAGCCATATTCTCCTGCCTGTAATAACACTATGTAGTCCCACATCACCCAAACAGGTCATTTCTGAACCATTTCTCCTTCAATACAACAGTAAACAGCTGATAAGATTGACTCATATCTACTCTTCCTGCAGAGCATGTTAACACCCCCCCCCCATGCAATTCTTGGTCATATTCACTGCCCTCACCCTAAACCTCTCCTCTGCTTAGAAGACTTTACTATTGGCAAAATTAAATATGAAAAATTGCAGGAATGGTCTAGTATTGGAAAGATGGGGAGTGAGAGGTAGAAGTAGGGAAAAGAATCTGGAGTGAAGGGTGCAAATGAGAACAATAAGTGGGGACTGATGGGTATGTATTGGAGGTAGTTTTGGAAGGGAAAATACAGGGGAGTAATGTGCTTAATGGGGGGAGGGGTAGAGGAATGGGGGAGGAGCGAGTTGTTCCTTTGGGAATTTTCTGAACATTGAGTTTTCTTGTTTCATCTGTTGAGTCCAAATATGCAGATATCAAACTGTAAAAAAAAATGCATGAGCATTGATTAATATTAAAAAGATAGTGAATATTCAGCCACACAATGTCATTTCCCAGACTGCAATAAACCATTTTTTAACACCAGAATAATAATGTTCAACCACATCCCACGTAACCCGGCTGGAGAAATAGGAAGAATGCAGGGAGGTAGAGGAGGAGCCGGCACATGCAGGGCAGGCTGAGTAGAAGGAAAGGCACAGGGGTTGCAAAATGACGGTGAAAGTAATGTAGGGGAATGTGAATAATTTTAAGGTATGTTAAATTAGCACTAAAAGAACAAGGAACTTTTTGGAACATATTTATAGCAGGATACACTTCGGCACCGAAAAGGAAAGACCTCCATTCAGCAACTCTAAACCTTGAAATCCCCCCAAGATGCCCGAGCTGTCAGCAAAAATGAAATGGTCCGTTTATCTTCTAAAGGAGTTGTGTGGAGATTGTATGTGTAGTGTGCTGTAGATATCAGCTCTCTAAGACATTTTGCATTCAGTCTTTGATTATTATTTTGGTCAGTGAACCCAGGCAACCTGAATTCACTCTGTCTGAGGATTTTACATTATTTAATCTGATTAGTCTATGTTCCCTCACTCTTTTGCTCTGTACCTAACTCAGGTTGCTAGGTTAGTGGACTGGAAAAAGTTAAAGAATTCTAAAAAAAAAAAGGAATAGTTTCATGTTGTCTTAGGCAACATCATATAAAATTCATTCAACAAACCCATTCAGGAGGATGAGCTTTTATCATCAGGTTATTGAGGTAATGCCGTATGAGGGTATTTATATATTGAATGATAGTCACTATTGTAATCCAGATTAGAAAGAATAAACTCAAAGCTACACATATAGTTATGGATTCTAAATGATGCAATACATATATATGTCACTATACACTATAATTCTAAATGATACAATAAATATATATGGCACTATACATTATAATTCTAAATGATACAATAAATATATATGGCACTATACAATATAATTCTAAATGATACAATACATACAGAACTATATTCTTACTGAAATCCCTTTAAAAGTGGCTGAGAGAGGAAAATAAAAGGGAGTATGTTAATCAACACATGAAAATTTAGACATACACACCGTGTCACCAGTCATAACGGCGGGATGGCCTGGCAGCATTATCCTCTGGTCCCTGGATGGCAAGTTGTTCTTCACCAGCACCTCGTCTTCTGTAAGAGACTCCCCGCTGAGCTCTGTACCGAGAGGTCTCCCTGGTCCACTCTTCATCAAACCCAGCAGCCTCACCTGCAAGCAGAGGAACTGTATTGAGCCCGTAAGCCATGTTTGTGCATCCAGGCCATTGTTCAGTAAAAGAATGCTAAAGGGGAAGTTACCCTATTATTACCCAACAACGATGTAAATGAACACATTAACAACTAGCCTCTCTCAAAGAGCCCGATCATGCCAGAAAAATAAATAAATCCCATGACATGGCAGTTCTTCCAACACAGAAAATGATATCATTGAAATTGAATTCCTGATTTGAATTGCTGTGTGTTGTTTTTATATTTACTGATAAAAGTCATGTTGTTAAACAAACTTCACCCAGCCCCATTGTTTTTTTATGTTGCTTTACATAAGGCATATACAGGAAATATGCCCTAAAAGCCCAATAATTAAAGCTAAATCTTACTTTACATATACACACAATTTAGAATTTCATGAAGCATAGATTAAAGATATAGTAACTATAGATGCCTTTTACGCATTTTCAATTTGTTCTGTTACTGTTATTTCAACTAAATAGGTCTGAGCCATTTTTCGCTATGAACATACCGTAGATAATATGTATTTGTGAAATGCCCCAAAAGCCCAACAAAGTGAAAGCAAATGTGTTATTAAAATGAAATATCACAGCATACCAAAATGGCTGTAATGCATTTATGCCTAACGATCAGTAAAGATGGAGTGAAGCCATAAGACAGATTTCATAACCTTGTTTTTTATTATATTTTTTTTTTAATGAATCTGAAACTGCACCCTATATTTCATTACTCAATAAAAAACATTTAATCTAATATATAGTTATTTAAATTTTCCTGCCATTAGCTTCCAAATGATTTTGATGATGAATTTATTTGTGCCGGTGTAAAACATTTACCAAGGGTAGAGTGTAAGTAACATTTAAAGTGTACCTGTCACCTCAAAACAAATACTAATTGAGATTGCACTAATGAAATAAACATTTTTGTAAATATATATTTCAAAAAATGTACTTTTAAACACCATTTCTCTGTCATCTTGCCTGTCAGCCAGCTTTTATTTTCCCGAGTGTTGGGTGGGCGTCGTTAAATAATGACTGAGATTATAGTTCCTCCAATCAGATCCCTTAAATCACGATCTAGCAGGGATCTGATTGGAGGAGCTACAACATCAATCATCATCACCCAACCCAGGAAAGAAAAGGCAGGATGACAGAGAGAAATGCGGTTTAAAGGTACATTTTATAAAATACATATATATTTACAAAATGTTTATTTCATTAGTACAGCCTAAATTAGTATTAGTGTTTTGAGGTGACAAGTGCATTTTAAAGTAAATTGAAAAACTGTATAATTGTAACTTACTAAGAGCAAAATGCTCAGTTTTAAAGCAAACACTATGCTTGTCTTTTTAAAAAACAAAACAGCATTTTCTTATTTTAAAGAACTAGATGTAACAGCTGTGGCAGGGATTCTATGCAGCCGACTTGGGCCACCGGTTTGGACTTTAAATCCCATTAAAGGGTGCAGGCCTATGCTTACTCTCATTCATATTGATAAACTCTTGTCTCTCTTCATTATCTCCTGTGCGGCGGTTGTGTGAGCGTTGCATGATATGGGATCGTTCCCGAATGTGATGCCCGATGCTCATTTGCTCCAATCCACTGTCTGAGTCTCGCATGGTGTGCCGTGTTTCACGAATCTGGGGAGAGGAGGTGTAAAAACTAATCAAAATCTATTAGCAGTTTTAGCAAAAAATATGCATTATCAAAAACAGAAATGACAGTATCTTTAATGAGCTTTAGCGCTCACCTGCTAAACCTCTGCTTCCCTAGAAGCGAATAGAGGCTATCGTTAAAAAATCATTTCCATTACACCAATTTCCCTTCCGTATCTCAAAGTAAGCAAGATGAAGGGGATGAGGAGGATTTTTTTTTTCAGTTTTCTGACCAATAGGATTTAGAGAAATAGCAAACCTCTATTGGCTACAGTCTTTAACAAAATGAACACACAGCAGGAGACTATTATTTACAGCAGAGTTCTCCATGATCAGATCAGCGCAGACACAGGAAATCATTAGTAAAGCTGTAAGGCTCTGCAAAGTTAAAAATAACTACAAAACTGCTAATTATCACAAATATATTTTAGACTTAAAAATAACAACAAAACTGCTAATTATCACAAATATATTTTAGAGTTAGAGGTACTGAGTCATCTATGGTGTTGCTATTACCTGCCTGGCAGACACAATCTATCACACCAATGCCCTTAAATGAACACTGATTTTGTGATTTTGCAAGTGGTTTCAAAAATCTGTTACTATGTTAACAAAAAACCAAAAGCTTTGTGTTAAAAGTATTGCAAGAAAGACAAAATGCCATACACTGGATTCTGTGTTTTAATAACACTACTTTCATTCATACGCAGATTTCAGCATACAGAATAAGAGTTTAACTATTTTTACTCACTCTGCTAACTTAAAGGGTTTTTCTAAATGTCAGAATAAATCAGATGCCATCCAGTCCGTACGTGCTATTCATGCCCCCCGAAGATTTACAATTTAGCAGTTGCTATACAAAAGTTATTTTTAAAAAAAACTGATTGTGTCCATTTACAGCAATGAAATTTTGACTTTGCATCCATCTAACATTAAACGGCATGAAAAGTTTGAATATAGCATTATAAATATTTGAAATGTATACAAATAGAAAACCAACTTAAACATTGAAATGTCAAAACGATTTTGGGATTAGTAGTACTCGCCTCTTGTTTATACAGTCCTGCTCCCACAGCCCTTCTATGTACAGACTCATCCTGTCTAGTGCAGATAAGCACCTCCCCCCAAGTGACATCACTCACTATTCAAGAGAGCACAGTCTTGTCTAGAATCCCTTTCTCTTCTCCTTATTTAAAGCCTGTTACTAACCCTGAGCATGCGCAGATGAAAGTTGTTTGACCGCCTCTGCGATTGGCTGCGGAGAGAGGAAGTCTGGGAAGGTAGAGGGCATATCTACACACAGCAGGGAACTCACTGAGAGGGAGAGAGCAGTTACAGGGGGATATTGAGCTCTGATGAATTAAGAGGTGAGTCAGGAGTTTCTTATTCGCTTTATTGCTTGACAACAGGTAAATGGGGCTTTCTTTATAGACAGGGTTTACATACCCTCTAATTTGGAGAAATATGTATCAACTGCAGAAGTACATGCAACAATCTAAGCTATGTGACCAATTATAAGCCTAACTAGTACAAGCCAGAATACAGACATTATGAAGTATTTCGGAATATAGAGTAAGAGTTACAAATCTCTTTACCTACAATTTTGCTAAAGGACAATATGCCAATCTATTTAAATAATACAATGGTAGCTTTATTTCCAGCCAGAGCACAATTGCCATTTTTTTACACTTTCTTCCAAATAAGTTGCATTGTTATCTATTAAGAAAGCTCCATTATCACATATGTTTTATTATTATCTCATAATCTGGGGCCGAGATAAAAGATGCTTGAGGTGGGACATCCCTAGACTATACAAAGAAAATTAAATAACATGGACTGTAAAACCCTCCAATAAACATGACTAACCGTGTTTCCAGGTGAAGTAATCCAGATCCTGATTGATTGTACTGTATTTGCTGGCGTATAAGACGACTGGGCGTATATAA
Source organism: Pipa parva (assembly GCA_019650415.1). Taxonomy (NCBI): domain Eukaryota; kingdom Metazoa; phylum Chordata; class Amphibia; order Anura; family Pipidae; genus Pipa; species Pipa parva. The sequence continues at coordinate 10,597 of WMED01026434.1, forward strand.
AGACCCCCAACTTTTCCAGTTAAAATAAAGAGAGTGGGATATACTCGCCGTATAAGACTGCCCCTCTTCCAACTTAAATCCTGCTTGGTCAGCTCTCCCTGTCTCCAAGATTATCAGAGCACCATCACACTGAGCTGCCCCTACAAGCCCTTTCCCACATTGTTCTTCCCCCACAACCCCCCTTCCCACACTTGCTGCCCCTACAAGCCCCTTCCCA